>PISX010004497.1:0-120852 GCA_004024625.1 Mellivora capensis | reverse complement strand
TATGAGGATGATGAACATCATCCCAGGGGTGGTGTTCAGTGTCAGACCTCTTAATGGGGCCAGTGAATAACACTGCTGGCATTATATGTGCAGTAGTGAATGAGTGAAGGACTATAATCATAGCTCACTACTTGCTATTGTTTTTGTTTTAATATTCAACTATAGTAGTGTTTTAAAAGTTAAATGAAGAATAAACTCAAATATAAAAGCTCTGACTTTGCCCTGTATGTATGATGACTTCAGTGTGGAAGATAAGTTTAATATTTGTAAAAACTGCTTTCCAAAAAAATCTCCCCTAGCATTTGTTAGGCCATACCTTGTAATTAATTTCAGTTCTATGTATATGAAACAGCTCAGACTGAAATGCTAGGTGTATGTATTGACTTCAGTGTATGACCCTTAATTGTTAAGCTATGAAGTTAAAACTTGTATTTAATTGGCAATCAGACAAAGAATTTGTAGAGAAGTGTTGGTCTGTAGTTAAGTGGGATTCATTGTGATGCCTCTGCATTTATTGCCTCAACTGTTACTTGAAGATGGCATGCTATGTAATTTGGCCTGTGGTATCAGTGATAGAAAGGATACCTCTTTAAAGAAGGGGTTTATCATATGCTGCTGCTTGAGGGCTTGCACTTGTAGAATTGCATTCCCTTCTGTGCCATCTTTTTTTTCTTTCTTTATATATATATATATCAGTCCTGGTTATACTTTTTTCCTTCTCTTTGGACCATGATAAGCTTCAGAGTAGTGGCTTCGGGAGCAGGGTAACTTAGAGAGAAGAGACATTTATGTGGAGAAATTTGCATGTATGAGATAGGAAGGGTTTTTTTGTTTGTTTGTTTGTTTTTTTTAAGGTATGTTACAGGCTTACTTTAAATAACTTACGCTCCGAAGTAACTGTAATTTAATGTTGGTAGTATAGCAAATTATGATGAATAGCTTTAATTGTATGTTTAAAAGTCATGTTCACAAGCTTAAATCTGGTTATCAGAATTAAGCAATTGGAATGTATGAATGTCTCCTTAATATACTGATTACAAAGCATTTCCAGTGTGTCACTACAGGCTTTTTTTTCCCCTAGGTTGAAAGCATTGGCTTTTCACTAAGTAAGATAGGAGATTTCTCATTTAACTAGTTAAATGGGTAATACAAAATATTATTTAACTACAGTTAAATGTTAAACAAGAGTGAATGTGGGTTAGGGGTGAGTAATGAGCCAAAAGGGGTTTTAAAAACTTAGCAAACACTGGAGTAAGAATGTCAAGAGTGTTTACCTATTTGTTCTGGTTCTGCTGCATCTCCCATAATCAGGAAGCTTAAACATTTCTAACCAAGAAGTGGCCCAGGTCTTAAGTTTCCTTGTGCGAGAAACTAAAACTTAGCGCATAAGAGTAGTTCCTTAAAAAAAGTATTCAAAATAATGGCTGTGACAAATCTTGAATTTCTAAAGAAAACCTATGTTGGCAATACATTTAATATTTTTTTAAAATAACACATGAGCTCATGTTTCCCATCTCAGTCATGAGGGGAGTGTAAATCAAAACCACAGTGAGATACTACTTCACATCTACTAATCCAAAATGAAAACAGGTAAAAATATGGAGAAATTGGAACTCTACCGTACTGGGGAGAGTGTAAAATGGTGTCTATTATGGGAAAGTTGGGGCACTTCCTCAAAAAGCCAAACAAGGACTATAGGACTAGTGTGGTTCCCTCCCTGGCTAAGGAAGATTCTTACTGCCAGTGTTCATTGCAGCATTCACAGTAGCCAAAAGGGAAACGAAACAAAGCCATATCCAACTAAGGGACAAACCAAATGCGATGGTTGGTGCCTGTATAGGTGACAGACACAGAAGGACAAATTATCGTGTGCATACAAATGTATGTATACTTAAATTAGGCACATTCGTAGAGACCAATTATAGGGGCCAGGGGGAAGAGGAATGGAGAGTTAGGGCATGTTTGTGATGATGGAAGGTTTCAGATACACAGTGATGGTTATACAAGGTTGTGAATGTTACTTAATGCCACTGGGTTATACAGTTAAAAATGGTTAAAAAGTACATTTTAAGGGGCACCTGGGTTGCTCAGGGGGTTGGGCCTCTGCCTTTGGCTCAGGTCATGGTCTCGGTCCTGGGATCAAGCCCCGCATCAGGCTCTCTGCTCAGCAGGGAGCCTGCTTTCCCCTCTCTCTGCCTGCCTCTCTGCCTACTTGTGATCTCTGCCTGTCAAATAAATAAAATCTTTTTTTTAAAAAAAGTACATTTTAAGATAAAACAAAAATCTGGAAGAAAAGTCACTAGAAGGAAATAGTTAACCTGGAGAGGCAGAAACAGTAAGTTTGTAGTCAAAAAACTGGCTCTCAGAACTTTGACCAAGGTCATCTCTTAGAACTCTGACCAAGTCTGCCACAGGAATACCTGTGCTTCAACACAAGTGCATTTCCTGCCCCCAGCACTAATGCTTTCTCTGATATTTCCCCCATCCATTCATACTTGGAACAAGAATGTCCCATGAGGATGCTTTTGGAACATGGTGGGAGATCTTCCTGTGTGTGAGGTTAGCATCCTATCTTTTCTACCTATGGTACTGTTTCTCAACCTTGGCTCCATCTAGAGTTGCCTGGGAAGCTTTAAAATGTCTGTGTCCCTCCACCCCACCTCCAGGGATTTTGATGTAATGGAGCTGGGTACAGCTTAAGCATCAGGGTGGTCTTGAACAGCCAGGGTTCAACACTGCCAACAAGGAGGTCATGGTAATGTTAACTATCTAGGGTAGTAATGGCACTGCTAAGAGAATTGCTGGGGAAGGGCAAATAATGGCAGCCCTTATTACTGCTATTAAAAGTTTGAGACTCAGACCAAAGGAGCTCCCCAGCTTAGATGGACTCTTTATCACAATTTCCTTTTTGAAATAATGTGGGGAAATGAGATGTATAGGGTCTAAATATCCAGTGGATAAAACTGCTGGCAAGCTACAGCACTATAAAGATGTTCTTTTAAGGGTTTTTGAAGTCCTGGACATTTATCACTTAATTGGGTTATCTCTGCAATCTCTGAGAACGAGAATCTGAAACCTCTACCTTGTAGGTGGAGAAACTCCCTGCTAGTCTTCTGGTTCTCAGGTTTGAGCAGTTGCTGACCCCTGCTGCCACATCTGATTCCATAGGTCAGGGACAGAACCTGAGAATTAGTTTTTCATGGCACTTAGAACCTCTGCTCTAGCAAAAGTGAAACAGAACAGCAAAAACTGGAATCCCAGTTCTTGTAATTCTTGCTCTTTTACTCTTCTCACTGCTTGTGGTCAGTTTAGGTAAATAAGTTCCAGTGGAATGTGGCCCAATAATCCAAGCATTCTTTGCCTTTTCCCAAACCTGAAGAGAAGCTGATAGCAGCTGGATTCAAAGAATAAAGAAATTGAGCTTTGGAATTAC
The DNA here is from genome assembly GCA_004024625.1 of Mellivora capensis. Lineage (NCBI taxonomy): Eukaryota > Metazoa > Chordata > Mammalia > Carnivora > Mustelidae > Mellivora > Mellivora capensis. The sequence goes on along the minus strand of PISX010004497.1, from coordinate 117,419 downwards.
ATGTAGTTTTCAGTGGGTCCTCCATGTGCAAGGTATGGGAATCTCTGGAGTAACTTCAGCGTGCAAGTGTGTTTCTTTGTATTATGGGAACCATAATAGGCTGTACCTCATAGAGTAGTTCTGAGAATTAAATGAGGCTGCTTATATCGGAAGGAAGGGCTCAGTAAATGCTCTTAGTTCTAGTCAAGCTGAAAAATAATTGGTGAAGAAACCGAATAGGACCTGAGCTTTAAAAAGAAAATAAAGGTTACCTTGAAATACCCTCAGATCTTCAGTGTTTCCAGTCACTAATTCAACAATTGAATGGGGGATAGGACAAATGTCCTTACCCTTACAGAGGTCACTTTACTGCCATGTACTTAAGTTTTTAAGTGCTGGAGGGCAATAGCAGATCTGTAGTGGTGGCAGAGGACCTCCCTAGGGACCTGACACAACTTGGCTCTTTCAGAAGAGCTCAGTTGTCCATCTCTCCTCCCACTATTTGCAGGGAATACATTCCAAGTCACTCCCCAGCCTCCTGTGGATGCCTGAAAGCAAAGATAGTCCTGAGCCCTATGTATGTTTTTACCTATACATACCCACCTACCTGTGCTATTTAGTTCATAAATTTGGCACAGTAAGAGATGGACAGCAATAATAAAGCATTTAGAACATGCTATAATGAAAGTTCCGTGAATGTGGTCTCAAACTATCTTACTGCACTGTACTCACCCTTCTGATGATGGGAGATAAAATGCCCACGAAAGGAGATGCCGGGAGGTGAATGATGAAAAGCATTGTAACATGATGTTAGGCTACTGTTGACTTTGATGCTATGTCAGGGGAAGATTATCTGCTTCCAGGCCACGGTTGACTACATGTAACTGAAACCACAGATAAGGAGGGACTACTGTATGCCATTGCTTGGTGGTACCAAACTCCCTTCCTCTCCTGCTTATGTAAGAGGCCAATAACAACATGATCTCTTCATAAAGTGAAAAGCCCAGATGGTGCCATCAGAGACCTCCAGCCGCTGACTGTTGGCTCCAGGAGGTGCACAGCGCCCACAGCTTTTAAGGGGCACCCTAGCCCAGGATGCAGGCCAGCTCCAGCACTGCTCAGCTTCACCCAGACCTGGAACAAGGGCAAAGACACCACTGTGTGCCTGGAGGGTCTGAGGCCCTCAAGCAGCTGGACACTGGTATAGGCTGGTGCAGTCAAGAAGCCTGGGTGTCCCTTCTCTCCCCTTGGTCTCAGTCCCTGGGGCTCCCCCTTATATAAGAATAGCTAGGTGTAGAGTAAATACACACTTTTTAAGGTTTATACAAAAGAAAATTGGAGACACAGCAGTTACCTGGGAAAGGCAGAAGATTCACGGTTTTCAACTTTTTACTTGTTACACCAATTCATTATTAAGAAAAAATACCTACTTAAGAGGCTCCAAATCAGGCACCTGGGTGGCTCAGTGGGTTAAGCCTCTGCCTTTGACTCAGGTCATGATCCCAGGGTCCTGGGATGGAGGCCCACATCAGGCTCCCTGCTCAGCGGGAAGCCTGCTTCCCCCTCTCCGCCTGCCTCTCTGCCTACTTGTGATCTCTGTCAAATAAATAAATAAAATCTTAAAAGGGAAAAAAAAAAAAAAAAGGCTCCAAATCCAGGCTTCTCTCTCCACCTGGTCTCCCAAGATGCTACCATTTGTCCAGTATATATGCCTTGCAGCTAGAGCACACTGGTGCCTGCAAAGGCTCCTGATAACTTGGACTGGCCAAATCCTTTTACCCATGGGCTCCAGCTGGTCTTTTTATGGTCAACTCTTCCATGAAAACTTTCCTAACTCAGAAGGGTTGATAGGTGCCCTTCCTCCCATTATCCAAAAAACAGCAAGATTTCCTCATATCCCATTTTAAGTACTCCCTTTAACTTGCATTTCTTCCCATAGAGCAAGTGCAAGTAGGGGGAGCAGCCGGCAGAGGGAGAGGCTTCCCACTGACCCAGGGATCATGACATGAGCTGAAGGCAGACAACATACTGGAACCACCCAGGCGCCCCCATTTCCTGCCTATTCTATGACAGGAACTGGTCTTAAGCCATCCTCAGTACTAGGTACAGGAACAGACTTTGATAAAAATTTCTAGAAGGAGTAAGTGAACATGTGCATACTAGATTCTTGTTCTTCATAAGCACAAAGGAAATACTGTTAAAAAATTCAACTGCAAAACTGACTTTATTCAATGGTTAGTGAATCCAGCAACATCCTAATAAAAAGGAGGTCTGAAGAGCTGCACAAAAAGAAAGGAGTTTACAAACTTGAAGGGGGTGGGGAAAATCTCCCAACAGAGTGGATTGTTTCATGCAAGGTCACCTTCCTGTAGAAGGGTCCTATCAGACAGATTACCATATAAATGCTGAATCAGCTTATTCCAGATTGGTTAAAAATTAGTCCTGGGACAAGCTGAAACTGCAATTTGGGTAGGTATTAAGTCTGCATTTGCTGATGTGGGGGGCTTAGCAGAAGTGACTCCATTTTAGGCCTGTTTGGTTTTGTTGTTTTTTTTTGTGTGTGTGTGAGAGCATGAACAGGGGGAGGGGCAAAGGGAAATGGAGAAAGCACACTCCTCACTGAGCAAGAAGCCCTATATGGGAATCTATCCTGGGACTCCCAGATCATGAACTGAGCTAAAGGCAGAAGCTTAACCAACTGAGCCACCCAGAAGCCCTTGGCCTGCTTTATTTTTTAACAGTACTGCTCAACTGCTTGCTTATTCATGAGGTCATGGGCTAAACAGAAAATCCCAATTTCTTTAAGACTTTTCCAAGGAATTTTAACATAACCTGTTTCCTCTTTCCACCTTAAACCTTTTATTTATGTGAAAACTTACTTTCACTGGGATGGGACACCAGAATTCATGTGAATTGATGGATTCATGACTATGTTCAACTCTCAAAATGGCAGCAAATGACATTTCAGTCAAAATAATGTTTAAAACTTTGGGGGTGAATGGAGAGCAGGAGTGTATACATGAACAAGGGAAAGGGGCAGAGGGAAAGGGAATCTCAAGCACACCACGTTCAGCATGGAGCAGAGCCAGACATGGGGTTCAAACACAAGGACCCTGAGATCATGGCCTGAGCCAAAATCAAGAGTCGGACACTCAACTGACCGAACCACCCAGGCTCCCCAAAAAGCTGCAGATTTAACAGCAAAAGAAGAAAAAAAAAAAAAAACACTTTTGGGAATATGATTGGGGAAGAGTCATTTCTTAGTGCTGCCAAGGAATAATTCAGCCAATATTGAACATATTGCGCCAGGCAAAGGATCAGGCTATATTTCAATCAAAGGCAAATTATAACACTCTAAAGCTTTTTAAAAACTTCCACCATTAATTTGTACCTAATAAAGGTTAAAATTAAAAGGCATAAGGGCTGGCTTACATGAAAGTCTCAATTTCTTGAAATGATTCCTGCACAGCACCTTCAACATCCGTGCACTGAATATATCTTCGGTTGAAACATAAAGACACCCATGTGCAAAGTATTTTCAAGAGTTTTGTTGGCTTTTTTTTTTTTTTTCCTTAACTGGTAAGGATGCACATAGCAAAAAAAGACTTCTCTAAATCTCAGGTCCTTTTCCAGTTTCCTTCAGAACAATAGGGCATTTTAAATGCCAAAACTTCAGAAACCAAAACTGAATTCTAATGGATCCTGCAACTGGTTCTACCCAGAAGATGGAGATGATAGTCTCTGGAGTTGGCCAGAACATATGAGAAGGCACAGCTAATAAAGAGTGAGTGGACAGTGAAGGCAATGAGATGAGATAGCCTATGCAACACCTGACCCTTTTATAGTCAGTCTATCTTTCTAACTAGGAATGGACTTCCTGCTGTACTGGGATTAATGATGTTATGTCCCACTCTCCTCACCTGATTCCAAGTAAATATGTTAACTAGATAAGCACTTACTTACATTTAAAAACACAGCCTCCAAAAGGGTACAGTTTATTAACATCTAAAAAAACCAGACCAGCAAAGAGCTACTGAATATGGGATAGTTACTTATTCACAAGTTTTACTGCAGGAGGTATGTTTTAATCACCATTTCAAATCAAAGCAGTTTTCTTCTAGAAAGAGCAGTATTTCACTCTTCAGGTAGAAGACTACTGAAAACATTACATTGACTGCCCCAATTAGAAATAGATAAATGAATACCTTAAAAAATATATATAAAAGAGTAACTGCTACTTGAACATGAATTTTCACAAAATTACTCTTGTTCCTAATTCAGACAATTGTTTAGAAAAGGTAGCCTTAAAAAGAAAAAAAGCAATACATGAATATGTCTTCACTTAAGTACATGCTCTCAAGCAAGTTTTAAAAGAAAAGTGGAAATTAGGGTTTCCAGAGCTTTAGGAGTCCATCTTCACTGTAGGTAGCAATCAGGTTCTGATGAGGGTGATGTGCAATACCAATCACATCCTTCTCATGAACCTGGGAAAAGTAAAGCATTGGGTTAGAGGATATAGATCTATAAAAATTACCCTGAAGAGGTATCCAGAGGTGAGTGGGAAGGAGGAAGAGTGAAGCTTCCACTTCCCACCAAAGAAATCCAACCTAAGGCAGCCTCAGAGAGGGCTAAACAAAACGAAAACAAATGAGGCTATCACAATACTAGTTGACATTTCCGTAGTGTTTTTTTTTTTTTATTTATTTGTCAGAGAGAGAGAGAGAGCGAGCGAGCACAGGCAGACAGAGTGGCAGGCAGAGGCAGAGGGAGAAGCAGGCTCCCCGCTGAGCAAGGAGCCCGATGTGGGACTCGATCCCAGGACGCTGGGATCATGACCTGAGCCGAAGGCAGCCGCCTAACCGACTGAGCCACCCAGGCGTCCCTCCGTAGTGTTTTTCATAATGTGTGAATAATGCTTTGTCCCAAATCCATTTTGCATTACAGCTGATCCTACTCCCCATCACTATTTTGTAAATTCTAGGGCAAGACAGTGTCTAAGACCAAATGATTCCATCAACTCAGTGAACTTTTATTTTCCAGACCCCTCAGCTAGGCATCCCTGAGACCTGCATGGAGGCCTGACAGAGCAGGTGCATCAAAAGTTCACTCAAGAGTCATGTGAGACCAAGAGATGATTTTCTAACAAGGATTTGTATGTAATTTTTTATACGTTCACCATACCACTTCTTCTGGACCACAGAAAATTACATTTCCCCTGTCCCCCCTTGCATTTAGTCAGCCATGTGACTGAATTCCAACCAAAAAAGAATGAGGAACAAAGTATCATAAGCCACTTCCAGATATGAGTCTTAAAAACATCCAGTTGTAGCCCTCAGCTAGTTTTTCTCCTCCTGAGATCTTGGAGGCCACTGTTCCAAATGACACAAAAGATGGAGGAAGACTAATTCCTATCACATTGTGACATAACAAGAAATAAGCTGTATCTGTCACTCTCTGGTCCCACCGGGGAGGATATGCCTAATCTAGCTGGCTAGTTGGGCATGTTCCCTTTCTTATTGTCTGCTTTATGTACACCCATCCTATTCACTTGAAGCTGAAGGTTCACTGAAGGAGACCTTTCCTGAGAGAGGAGGTAATTCCTTATCATTACTAATGGGCCCTTTATTTTATTTAGTCATAAAATTTTTTACATTTTTTATACCAAGGTTCACAGAGCAGTCTAGAAAAGGTTTACTTCAGAGTTCAGAAAGACACAAGTATTAATGCAATTTCTTGAGATGGCCTTAAGTTATTAATACTCACTGTCAAAGTTCTCTCCAGTTTCCCAGTGACTGTGCTAAAACAGTAGAGCACAAAGTCCTCCCCGACACAGTAGATCCATTCACCACGAGGGGACAGGGCGCAGCAAACAAAATCCCCACCTTCTCTCTTACCAGAGCTGAAGCTCCGGACAATCTAAATCATACCAAACCCCAAGGCAAAAACAAAACATCTGGATTAGCAGCAGTTCAAAAGCAGCAGTTTTAACTAACACCTTCACATTGTTAATTTTGCATTTTGGTTTACTGACACTTATAATTAGATCACAAATTACAATCACCGTGTGCTAAATCCTCTGGCCTGTGAAATAGTCCATGGATAAGATATCTAAACTTAATCATACATCCCAAGTTACCAACCCTGCTCTTTAGTCTGAGTCATTTTACCCTGAAGTAAATTCATTACCACCTAAACAATTTCTAAATCAATATATTACCAGTTGTCAATGCTCTGTGGACTTACACTCCATTGTTTCCTCTTTCTAACAGAATGGGATGCTTTCCTTAAGCAAGATGACCTCTGTCTCCAAGACCTTGCTTGCTCTATTTTACACACCATATCATCATAAATCAAGCTGAGCAAAACCAATCTCAACAGGTTAAAAGGTTACATAACATACAATTCCATTTTTACACCATTCTCAAAATGACAAAATAATAATGGAAAGCAGATCAGTAGTTGCCAGGGGCTAGGGACGGAGGGAAAGTTTGACTATAAAGGTATAGCATGAGGGAGTTCCTCTGGGGATAATGGAACAGTTCTGTATCCTGACTGTTATAGTAGTTACGAAAATCTATACATCTGATAAAACTTCATAGAACTTGTTGCCTCAACATGAACACATATAAAGACTAGTGAAATCCAAATAAGGTCTGATTTAATAGTATTGTCTCAATGTCAATTTCCTGGTTTTGATCATTGTACTATGGTTATATATGATGCTATCACCAGGGAAAGGGTGCATACACAGGCACTCTTCATCCTGTACCAGCAGAAAACTAGGAAGTGGGCAACAATAGGTGTTATACAGTGGACCAGTAGATAATGCAGACCAGCTAACTCAACCATGGGCTCTTTTTTTAGTTAGTTCAGTCAGTGAGTCAGTCCGTCTGCCTACTTAATCTGTACACCCGACGTGGAGTTTGAATTCACAGCCCCAAGATCAAGAGCTGCAAGCTCTTCCAGCCAAGCCAGCCAGATGCCCCTCAACCATGGATTCTAAACTACAAATTTATCAGTTACAAGGACTACTGGAAGGGAGAGATGGTTCCAGACACCAGCCCCCGGCTCTTCTCCACACTCAGCAGGATCCCCAAGGGCCCAAGCCAACAGTCTAGTAGCACCACAACACATTCCCAGGGCTTGAGACTTTAATCTTGACACTCCTAATGTCCCTGGTGCTACAAAAGTGAGGTTCCTTGGGAACCTGATTACAAATACATACCATGAAGCACTGTTGTCCTTCTCCTATGAGAGTTCTACCCTAGATCGTGTGGTAACTGGGAGATGTACTGAGTTAGTAATCCACATACTGTAGCTCCCTTACTCAAGGATTGTTATCAACAACACAGGTTTGAACTGCACATGTCCACTCATATACAGATTTTTCTAGTTAATGTTTGTTTTATTTATTTATTTTACTAATCTCTACACCCAGCATGGGGCTCAAACTCATGACCCTGACATCAAGAATCACATGCTCTTCTGACTGATCCACCACCCCATAGATTTTTTTAAAAAATAAATACAGTATGGTACTGTAAATGTATTTTCTCTTCCTTATGATTTTCTTAATAACATCTTTTCTCTAAGCTTACCTTATGATAAGAATACAGTATATAATACATATAACATACAAAATATGTGTTAATCAATTACTTATGTTATCGGTGAGGCTTCCTTCCAGTTAACAGTAGGTTATTAATAGTTAAGCTTTGGGAAGGGTCTAAAGTAATATGCAGATTGCTATCCAGGGGGTTGGTGCCCCTAACCCCTATGTTGTTCAGGGGTCACCTATATATGGTTTTTGGAGTGATGAACCCTTATTTTGTTACTGGAAGGGCCCACAAGTTCTATGCAAAGTTCCCAGCACTCACCTGCCCCTGCATGTTCATGATAACCACGGTATTTGATCTGTTACACACCACGAAGTGCTCTGGATTTTTAGGAAGCAGGATCACACTGTTGACAGTGATATCTGTCCCCGCAGTGCTGCCCAGGGATTTAAAGGTATTTGAACATTCTGTGGTCTTCATATTCCAGATCTATGACACAAAAATTTAAGGCATTAACATTTCTGGGGTATAAGAATTTCTAAAAGTTTGGGGATTAAAAAAAGGAAAATGTGATTTTTAAAAAAATGCGAATAAAACTGATTCAGAAAAAACGCTTCTTGTTTAGTCCTATCAGCTTTGCCATATACATAGTAAGCACTTATCATATTTGCTAATTAAGTGGTATCAACAAAAATCACAAAGCTATATAATAAAACCTTTTAAAATCTATGATCTTCCCTTACAAAATTTTCCTAATGAGCTACGTATCTTTAAAATTTACCATGTATCAACACTGCTAACTGTCAAATAACCAGAAAGCTACTTTTATCTGGACATCAAAATAAGTTTTTAGAATTATATGCTCAGGACTCTATCCTGAGCTCTAGGGTGGGGCACAGGCATGTCCATTTTTAAAAAGCTCCAGAAAAATGATTCCAGCATACAGCTTGAACCACTGAACAGAAGCCACAGTGCTGATGCACACATGAGGATCCACGAAGAAGAAGTCACTCTTGGCCACGTGTATTACCTCTCCTAGCCCAACATCTCTTCTGCTAATAGGCCCCACCCTGATGCTCACCTTGCCATTCTGGGCTGTTACAAACTGATGGGGCTAAATCAGACATCGTAGTTCCTGAAATGTGAGATGAGCTGAGAGAAGGAATGGACCAAATTTTCCATAGCATTGTCTGGACACTATTCACTTAATAAGACGTGTGTGTGTATATGTATATACACAAAAGCCTCAAAGGCACAGACTGTGTTGTTTCCTTTGTGCTTTCAACAGAGCTTAGCACTAAACTAATGTTGAATACCTATAAACAGGAGGAAATAACTGCCCCACTAATTGCCCCAATGTTATTTTCCTAATTTATATGTTATCATCTGTCCCAATCTCCCTAAAGCCCAACTGTCTTCAGGAGAGAAATGAACTTTTCAGTGAAGAGTTATAAGGATCCCAGTGTTTTCTGTCCAAAAAGTCAGTGAGACGCTTTATCTGACTCATTAATGAACTAAAGGAAAAGACCACAAGCATTTCACAGATTGTTTAAAGCCCATATACAAAGCACAACGAGGGCAAATCCCATGACTAAAGTACTAAGAGCTTTGTATATGGCCCCAACCACGCTGAGGAAGACTTTCCTACCCTCAGGTTCCTGGTTCAATTCCCAAGCCAGAACAAGCAATTTCTGAGGATGGTCTTTTAGGCATTTGTGTTAAAATGCTTCGGTCTTCTGCTACAAACTATATAGATACCTAAGGTGATTTAAAAAGCAGGTCCAGGGTACCTGGGCAGATCAGTCAGTTAGGTGGCTGCTTTCGACTGGGATCATGATCCTGGGGTCCTGGAATCAAGTCCTACATCCAGCTCCCTGCTCTGAGGGGAGCCAGCTTCTCCCTCTGCCTTCTTCTCTGTCTCTCATGAATAAATGAAAAAGTAAACAAAAGCAGGTCCAGAATTTAAGTGGATTGTCTCAAATTTATCTCCAGCAATTTTCTATTTGGACTTCTCATCTCTGCTAGGAAAGAAGCCTACCATTAAAATAACTAAGCCTTGGGGCGCCTGGGTGGCTCAGTGGGTTGGGCCTCTGCCTTCAGCTCAGGTCATGATCTCAGGGTCCTGGGATCAAGTCCTGCATCAGGCTCTCTGCTCAGCAGGAAGCCTGCTACCCCCTATCTCTCTGCCTGCCTCTCTGCCTACTTGTGATCTCTATCAAATAAATAATCAACCTTTAATAAATAAATAAATAAATAAATAAATAAGCAAGCCTCTGAAGTTGCTGAACGAAGATCCACTACTTTCAGCTGAGAGCTGAGATAGTAAATGAGTATCTGAGAGAGGGCTTAGTTCTACTCTACACCTCCCCTGCCTCTCTATAAATGTTGAGAAGGCCCCTAAATGTTGGAGGGTCAGGGGTAGAGTGAGACTGTGCAAGAAAAAAAGAGATCTATTTATTTGGCCACTAAGCCCTTTGTAAACTTGACTATTGTGGGTGAACCATACCTATATCTAGACAGACTTTAACTGCTATAAATGGGGTGTGACTTAATGTAGGCCTCCACACCTTTCTTCCTACACATGACAAAGTCTGTTTTGAATATGTAAGTTTGAAACTCGAGGTACTTCAATAGGGATTCACCAAAGAATATTACTATGTCTCAAATTCACCTCATTTATAGCTAAAAGAGCTAGTAAAGAAGTTTACTCCATCACAATCATCACCATTATCACCACTGAAAACTCTTCAAAGGACAAAAATAGACACCCCAAAATAGACTAGTAGCAAATACTTAACCTTTACAGTGCCATCAGAGGATGCACTAATAATATAATGTCCATCTTGTGTAAAAGTTGCTTCATTAACAAAGGAGGAATGGCCACGAAATTCCTTCAAAGTTTTCCCAGATTTTAAACCATGAATTCTATCACAAACAAAAAGAAATGAACAATTAAAACTCTACAGACTGCAGGGTGCCTAGGTGGCTCAGTTGGTTAATCGTCTGTCTTTGCCTCAGGTCATGATCCCAAGATCCTAGGATGGAACCCCACTCAGCAGGGAGTCTGCTTCTCCCTCTCCCCTTCCTGTCCACTTGTGTGTTCTCTCTCTCGCTCTCACAAATAAATAAAATCTTCAAAAAAAAAAAGTGTTTATTAAAAAAAATATTCTAGGGATGCCTGGGTGGATCAGTCCGTTAACGTCTGCCTTTAGCTCAGGACATGATCCCAGGGTCCTGGGATCAAATCCCATATCAGGCTCCTTGCTCAGCAGGGAGCCTGCTTCTCTCTCTGTCTGCCTTTCTCATTCTCTCTGACAAGTAAAATCTTTAAAAAAAAAAAAAAAAAAAAGTGTTCTATAGACTGCAGTTGGGACCAGATGTTGAATATTCTTTCAATGAATTAAAGAAGCTCAAGTTATAATATCAGGTGAAGAAAGAGGACTATGCAGTATAATTTTCATTTTGTCAAACAAAACAAAAACAAAAGCTTGGCACAGAGACTGGAAGAAAATATGCCCTCTGTGGTACTTCTGATACACTTGGGTCAAAAAAATCACATTTTGAGAAACATGAAACACTGGTATAATCCCTTTCTAATCTCTCTTCTAAAGAGTCTATTTAGGTAGACTAAAATGAACAAAATAATAATGAGGTCTCACATACACACATTCTTCATATAACACCATGTAGGTGAAAGCATAAGGAATCACAAGTACCTCCCTCCAGTGCTTTACCATAGCAAACCCAAGTGAGGGAGTTTGGAGACTCTTACTTACCTAATTGTCTGGTCAAAAGAGGCACTAAGGATCTGACTGCTATCCTTAGAAAAGCTTAGACAGGTGACACCTTTACTGTGGGCCCTTTCAAATCTCCTTAAACACTGCCCACTCTGAATCTTCCATACCTTTATAAAAAAAAAATAGTAAAAACTTGTAAACAGAGTCCCACTCCTGCCTGCAGAGCCGAGCAAGATGCAATGCTCAACAGTGTACTAAAACAGCATTAAAAATGCATGCTAATAGCTGAATATGGCTGCTTCACATAGTGCAAAAACTGAATCTCCTGAAACTTAAATCTCTTTACTCATAAATTATTAAAACAAAAGTTTAGACTGAAAGTTCACTTAGCAGAGACCATATCTGTATTTAATCTAGCCCAGGGTGTTTTACCAGCAATTAAATACAAACCACAGCTAATCAACTGCAGATCAATCCCATTCTCTAAAAAAAATCCAAAGTACAACACATCATTATAAGGTGAGCCAGGGTAGTACAGCAGAAAGGGCATGAGGAGTAGATCTGAGTTGAAGTCCCAATCTATCTCTTATCAACGGTGTGACCTTAAACTTATTATTGGACCTCCCTAGGCAGAGTTATTAGGATTAAGCAAGAAAAAGTATATTAGCATAAAGTCGATGCTCAAAAACAGTAGGTGTTATTAAGCTATCACATGTGGAACACTACCTCATTGCAGAAGTCTCAAAATGTCTACATACAAAAGTTTGTGGCACTAATAAATACCTTAATTTTTCCATCTTGGGCCCCAGTTGCTAACATTTCTGTATCTCTGCTGAAACACATGCAGAGGACAGCATCATCCATCATCATAAAGTTATCCTGGGCCTGGTATTTAAGATCCTAAAGGAAACAAAGATAAGCAGTTACCAAAACAACACAAAGTCCCCAGTTATGCTAGATCTCTATAAACTCACTGAAAGCAGAGTAACAGATTGTGCCTACCCTAAATTTCCCAAGCAACTACTAGTGCCATGCACATGTGCTCCTAATGAACAACCGATAGTGGTGGGAATAAGTAAAACACTTCGAATTAATACTCTAAAAAATTCCAATATAACACCCTACCATCTTTTGCTTACTGATGCTTCTTCTGTGCAAAATTCCCCTACAAGTCCACAACTGTACATTTTTAATGTATTTGAATTTATTTCAGAGGTATGATGTGAAAAGACAATGTCTTTTTCAAATTGTCAGCTACTTTTTCTAAAACCATATACTGACTAATGTACTGAATTGTGATGTTTCTTTTATCATCCATTACTTTTCAGAACAAAGTATCTATCTTTTCCTAATTAAAAAGTAAGACTGCATCATGGTTTAAAAAAAAAATAGCAAACTATAAGGAAATATATGAAATAGAAAATGAAAATCACTCATGAATTCACTACCCATGGAGTGGAAGTTAGTATTCTATGATAAAGGTTCTATTTTAAATCAGTGGATAGTCAATAAATACCTTTTAGGGAAAAAATTAATTTGGATCTACACCAACTTCATCTCCCTGAACAAATTCCAATGGATCAAAAATTAAACATAAAATGAAACATGAAAGCACTAGAAGTTGTAGGAAAAAAAGATGGATAAATATGATACAACAAAACTAAGTCTATAAAACAAAATGATGAGCAAAGTCAAAAGAACAGCCAAAACTGAAAAATATCTGCAATACATAATACAAAAACTGTTCCTAAAAATCAGTAAGAATCCAAAAGAAAAATAGGCAAAGGATACGAAAACTTCACAGAACAGGAAACACTGGTAGTTTTCACATATAAAAAGATAATCAACTTCATTCATAATAAGAGAAACAATCAGTACTACAATTAGATTAGAAAAAAATAAGTAATTTCTTCCACATACCTAGAAAGTGCAGGAAGGTTATATAAGAAACTGATAACCCTGGGTGGACTAAAGAAGAGAACTGACCAACTGAGGGACAATAGGAGCAACTCTCTCTTTTTTTATTTTTTAAAAAATTTTATTTATTTATTTTAGAGAGATCACAAGTAGGCAGAGAGGCAGGCAGAGGGGAAGGGGGAGCAGGCTCCCTGCTGAGCAGAGAGCCCGATGCAGGGCTCCATCCCAGGACCCTGAGATCATGACCGAAGCTGAAGGCAGAGGCTTAACCCACTGAGCCACCCAGGTGCTCCAGAGCAAGACTCTTACTGAATAACTTTTCTATTTATAAAATGTCTTATCAAATGGGGGCACCTGGGTGGAGCAGCTGGTTAAGTGAGGTCAGGTCATGTCAAGATCTCAGTGTCCTCGGATGGAGCCTGTAGCTGGCTCTATACTCAGTGGGGAGTCTGCTTCTCCCTTTCCCTCTTCCTCTGCCCCTCCTCCAACTCATGCTTGGGCTAGCACTTGGGTGTGCTCTCCCTCTCTCTCAAACAAATATTATTTTTTTAAAATGTTGTATCAGATGTACATATTATTGATTTAAAAAATAAATTTATATTGTAAAAATAAGATAATTTAAAAACAAAAAATAGATAATTCTGCCACTAGAAAAGTTAACATATTTTAAATACTTTACCTTTCTGATTTTTCCAGTTGTAAAGTTCCAGACTTCAATGAATCCATCAACAGACCCAGTGACCAAATACTGACCATCTGGAGAAAATCGAGCACACTCCACATGTGATTTCTGACCAAACTGTTTCAAATGAAACAATGAAACAGATGCATTTTTATCTACTGACCTTAAGACAATTTCTATTTAAACCTTTTGAGAAATCCTGCCCTAGGACAAAGTAATAGCTAGCTTCTATTACAGAGTATTGGAAGGTTATTTCTGTATCTGGACAGAGGCAATGGATGTATTTTCTCTGACCAGTTTTAGGTCTGGGCTCTCAGTTTAAACTAGCTTTTTTAATGTGAAATTGGTATTTCCAAAGCAGTATGAAGGAACTATTTTAGCACAGGACTTGGAACAAATAATCCTATTAAAATACTCAGTACGTTTTTACCTGACGCAGCCATAGTATGACTTTCACATTCAATGTGAGACAATATGATGTACATATTGTACAATTCTTTTTTTTTCTTTTCCAAAATAAATGCCTGTTTTCCTATATTGTTTTGTAAACAAATTTTCCATCCTGTTCCTTCTCATGACCTTCATTTAATCAAGTGATAACGTGTGGCTGACCGACTCAAGAACTAGTTAGAGCTGATAGACTATTTGCAATACATAATACAGGAGATGTATCCTGAGTATTTACCAGCAATGATGTTCCCAGTAACAGATGAAAACTACAGGACATTAGACAAAGGAAAACAGAGAAAACCTCTATTATGAATTTCATTTTAAATGCCAGAAAAGGAAAGTGTTCATAAAAGAAAATCTTAGCCCAACAGCATAATTATAATGGATTTCCATCTGTCTCAAGGCTTCACCCAGGTAAATATAACAGTGCTACTTAGAAATATATTTACATGGGAATCAGAACATACAATCCAGAAAAGGTAAAATTTAAAGCTCTAAGCCAAAGCCCAAGATTTGAGGAATATGAAATATTTCAAAAGCCATAAATTCAGTAAGACCACAAACCCAGGAGAAACTAATATAAAGGAGATGCTGAAGTAGCAAATACACTTTTAATTTTGGGAGCTGCAGCAATTACGTGAGTGTGCTTTATCCTAGAAAAGTCTCAGATTAAAAAAGAACAACAACAACAAAAACCAAGAAATAGCCATGATGATAAAATTATTTTCCTCCAACACCACACAAGCCTGCTTTACAATCCATGCCTGGTATTTTGCCAGACATGGAGCAAGCAAAAACTGCAACACTGAACAGGATGAATACACAGAAAGTTCACAGTGAGTTCCAGGCTTCCCAAAGAGCTAACCATTCTTCCAAATGAAGCCCTCCTGGGAAGAAGTGCAAGGGCAGAGGATGGGCCAGCTGCCAAATTTATGGATATACACCCAAGGTGTGCCACTGCCAGCGCCCAGAAAGACGCCAGTGATCACCAGCTGCAACCCTGAATGTTGTCAGAGCTGGAGAATGAGCTCTGCTCCCCAACCCAAGCCCCGGCACACGACCTGGCTGGGCAGGCATGCAGTCCTTGACAAATGATTAGCAAGTGGCTGAGTATCTAAGGATCCTACCTTAATATGCCTGCTCAGCTGTGTAGGAAACTTTTCTTCTTCCACATCTTTGACAGCTGCTTTGCCTCGGAACAAATCTATGGTCATGCCAGGAGGAAGCAACCCCTGGTGCTGCTGCCACTTCAGGGCCTGTGAGCAAAGAAACGTACACTCATCTGCTTGGGTGCCTCTAAGATCCAGTCCTGACTGCTCAAGCCAGCCTGAAAGGATCAGGTTAACACGAGTCTTTGGCCATCTGAAGACAATATCAGCTCTGTGTGTCTTAGGAACACACGCTGATGCCTGGATGCAGGGAACTTTGAGAGCCAACAGGTCCGTATTTCCGTATCGTATTTCTTAGAGGTTTAACCTTTATTAGAAACAAAATTTGAAAAACAAAAATCTCCCAAAGTCCCAACATCCAACTGTTAGTTAGCATTTTGTGTATACCTTCTAGTGTTTCCCCCCACCCCATGTGTCTATTAATTAACATACCTATAATGATGTTCTATATAAAATTTTATATTGTTTTCAACTAATCATCAGGTCATGCAATGACATACTATCATTTCAATGGCTATAAAATATACCCTACATGGTGAAGGGCTCAATAGTTTAATTAATACATTAATGGACAGTCACACTGCTACCAATTTTTTACACGGCTAAATTATGCCACAACAAACACTTCTGAACATAAGGCATTGTCTATTTGAGGGATAATACTCACTCAGAATAGATCCCTAGAAGAATTACTGAACCCAAAAAAGAATATGAATGGTTAAGCTCTTGATACAAACTGCCAAACCGGTTTCCCAAAAAGTTGTAACTTCAGTAGTGTTTAAGACAGCATTATAGGGAGTGGAAAAATCATGCATTTTGGAGACTGATGATCCTAGGGTAGATCTTTTGTCAACTCTTTTAATGGCTCCCAATTTATTTCCTCTTCTTACTGTTTATTTATGTTCTTTGCCCACTTGTCTACTGTACTTTTACTATTTTTCCTATGCATTTGTGAGATTTTAATGTGATCAGGCTCAGGAGTTTGAGGCCCACAATGGGTGTAGAAATTAGTTTTAAAAAAGTCCACAAAAGTTAGGTAATGTGTTAAAGACCACATTAGTTGGTGAGAGATCTTGGATTCTAACTAAACATTTATTCCAATTTGCCTTTGACAGTGTCCTGGCACGATGATCAACAGTACCATCAAGCTATCCCAGATGGAATGATAAATTCTACAATCATCCTAATTCTAACTAACTCTAGAGCCTGTGCTATCAACCACTAATCTATACTGCTTCTCCCAGGAAAGATGAAGGTGTCATGGCACACGTGCTGGTACAAGCAGCACTGCAGGCTGTCCCCAATTCTAAGGATATCTGATTTCTCTAGCCTATAGAGTTTATATATAGGAAACAGTACCAGGAGTTCAGCTCCACAGACTTTATTGTTGTTGGTGTTCCACAGACTTTAATTACCTGCCCCAGCAATGCCATGAGACGAGATGGAGGCACCACACTGACTTCCCCAGCTAAGGCCTGGGCAATTGCTGCTCTTCTCTTCTCTTTGCTACTTCCATCTGGGTATGCCTGAAAAAGGAGATGGGGTAGCATCATTCTAAGAAGTGGCTACAGGATATGAGTGTGCTTATTTAAAACCAATAATAATCATCAAGCAGAAACTTTTTTTTTAAGGTTTTATTTATTTGGGGTACCTGGGAGGCTCTGTTGTTAAGTTTCTGCCTTTAGCTCAGGTCTCCAAACTGGGCTCCCTGCTCAGTGGGAAACCTGCTTCTCCCTCTCCAATTCCCTCTGTATGTATTCACTCTCCTGCTGTCTCTTTCTGTGTGTCAAATAAATAAAATCTTTAAAAAAAAAAAAAGGATTTTATTTTTTGACAGAGAGAGAGAGCGAGCGAGCGCGCATGCACAAGCAGGGGGAGCAGCAGGCAGAGGGAGAAGCAGACTCCCTGCTGAGCAAGGAGCCTGACACAGGACTCCATCCCAGGACCCTAGGATCATGACCTAAGCCAAAGGCAGAGGCTTAACTAACCGAGCCACCCAGGCACGCCAAGCAGAAACATTTTTTAAAAAATAATAAAAATAAAAATAAACTACCTAGTTAAAGAAGGGAATGATTATATTAATTAGTTACAACAACTTCCCAACTCTCCCCACTTGTATTTCAAAAGTATAAGCTGGGAGAGAGTTGAAGTCAGCCAGTCCACATTGTTATTTCTGAAAGGATCCAAGTAAATATGTCAAAGCCAGAGTTGTTTTTCCAGTTTTTTAAAAAATCTGCAGAGTTGAGGATTCTTTTAATAATTTTTTGGTAATTTATTTCAGTCCAATGACTCCCAACCCAGAAGTTCTTCACCACCTCTAACTTGAATCCTGTCATGGTAATCTAAATTTCTTTCCTCATGGTTTCTGTGAGTTTACCCTAACTTTATACACTCTAGGACCTATTAAATTCTTCTTCCTCCTATTTAGACTAGTAAAAGGCTGGGTGAGAAACAATGAAACATATAATGAGGTCTGGGAAGAAGAAAAGAGTATCAGTCACCAGTGTGCTGGTGTGCTGTAAGTCACTCTACCAGTAAGCATAACTGGCTGAGACAAAAGCACAAGCTTTCTAAGAACTAAAAAAGAAAAAAAAAAGAGAAAACTGCACTTGTTGGGCCAAGGGATACAAATGCACAGTAATATACTAGAGGTCAGGCAGCACTTCAGGGTCAAGTAAGTACTTGGACTAATGCAGAAATTGTATCAGAGTAAATTTTTTGACTAATCAACATACAACCCTCTAAAATGGGGTGTATAGGGTAGACCTTCAAATACTCAGGAAACTGAACAAGATTATTCTTTTTAGCATATGTAAATTTCAAATAACATAAACAGTAAAGCCTCATTCTCAAAAATTAAATCAAAATCAGTATCCAATAAAATGGTTAAAAAACAGAGTACATTATATTTTTTTTAAAGTTAACAAGAGCTTCTTTTTTTTTTTTTTAAATTTTATTTATTTATTTGGCAGACAGAGATCACAAGTAGGCAGAGAGGCAGGCAGAGAGACAGGAAACAGGCTTCCTGCTGAGCAGAGAGCTGGATGTGGGGCTCAATCCCAGGACCCTGGGATCATGACCTGAGCTGAAAGCAGAGGCTTTAACCAACTGAGCCACCCAGGCGCCCCTAACAAGAGCTTCTTGTCATACCTCACGAGGATCAAAATAAGACCTGGCCAAGAGGTTCTCCAAATGAATATACCGCTCTGGCTGGGTTTGTTTTAACATGATCATGGGGTCTGTCTGTCTCAAGAGTGACCTGGCAGCTCCCAATTCACGCAGCTCTATCAATTCCAGAACAACCTAGAAAATGGAAAGAAAATGTCTGTTTCAATGCATTCTTTTAGTACTCTTTCAGTACAATTTCTGCTTCAGAAATGGCCTCCCAACATGATTTCCAAAATTAGGAAATATTCCTTCCTCTTTTCCCTAGTATTTTCAGGTGGGTGAATGAAGCAATTATAAATGATAATTTCAATCTTTTTTTTTTAAACTTTTCTTAAGATCTTTAAAAATTTTTTTTTTTAATTTTTATTTATTTGTCAGAGAGAGGGAGAGAGAGCGAACAAGCACAGGCAGATGGAGTGGCAGGGAGAGGCAGAGGGAGAAGCAGGCTCCCTGCCGAGCAAGGAGCCCGATGTGGGACTCGATCCCAGGACACTGGGATCATGACCTGAGCTGAAGGCAGCCGCTCAACCGACTGAGCCACCCAGGCGTCCCTAAACTTTTCTTAAGATCTTATTTATTTATCAGAGAGAGAGCACAAGGTGGAGAGGGACAGAGGGAGAGGCTGAGAGGCAGAGCCTGTTACAGGACTCAGATCTCAGGACCCTCAGATCATGATGAGGTCGGATGCTTAACCGACTGAGCTACCCCAGTCTTTCAACTTCTGTCCTTCATTTTTATCTACCGATCTCCTCTCCTCTCAGGCTTCCTGCTCAGAATACAGAAACTGAAGAAAACTAAAGATGAGAATATTTCCATGAGCTCCAGAGAAACCTTTCTCCAGTTAACAAAATTTTCTTTGGGTTATTACTAAACTCATATGGACTTAAATAAACAAACTATCCTATTTTTATTTTAAACAACAACTACATAGTTATTTCCAGAAAGCCCATTGTTATTATACAAGTGTATAATAACTAATTTGTATGATCTTTATCCTCGTTTCCTGGCATGGAGCTTCTAAAAACCTTGGAAATTTCCTAATGAGAGGAATATCTTCATTATTAATAAGCCCCGTGCATTACATCTGAGTTTGTGCTATGAAGACAGTTCATGGAAAGGGCTGGTTGCCAGAAAACCCAAACACATTAGAAGGTTGAGGTTTTGAGTGAGCCCAACCTCCAAGGAGTGCTGGGGAGTTGAAGACTGAATGAAACCCCAATAAAACCCCAATGGAGCTTTTGGTTGGTAAACACATTAATACACCAAGTGAGATGCTCTGATTCCATAGAGAGAGAGCATTAGAAGCTCTGCACTCAGGACCCTTTGAGACCTCTCCTTTATGTGTCTCTTCATTTGGCTGGTCCTGATCTGTATTCTTGATAATAAAATTGTAATCATAAATATGGCACTTTACTAGTTCTGTGATTCATTCTAGTGAATCATCAATTCTGAAGAGGTCATGGGGGCTTCAGATATGCAACCACTTGGTCAGAAGTGTGGGGGGCCTGAGACCCCAAAATGCAGCCTGTGTCTGAAGGGGCATCTTGGGGAGGACTGAGCCTTTAGCTTGCAGGGTCTGCACTAACTGCGTGGTTAGTGCCAGCAACTGTAATATACTACTTGGTATCAGAACAGTTTATTTAATGATTACTTAAAAAATAATCTTAGTTAAGGAAAATCTTGGCTTTTCAAAAAAAAAAAAAAGGAAAAAAACATACAAAGTAGTACTCAAGCCTTGACAGTGTAAGTTTTAAGGGCTGTTACACTCCCACGGTGCTTCAAGAAATGCTCACCGATGCTTCCCAGTGAGGGGGCCCACAATAAACCAATTCAAGGGGATCAGCATCACCTCCACTCTTACCTGTTCATAGAGGTCAATGAGGGTTTTGTCTGGCAATTTCAGAGACTGTATAGCCTGTAAAACAGTATCCCAATGGCCACTATTGATGTCAGCTACAAAACTCTCGATGCTGTCCACGGTATTCAGAGACACAGTAGTCTCTTCCTGTAAGGTTGCTAGTGCCCGATGTAAACTGTTCTCCTTCAGGTACTGCATGATAAGACGGATCACACTGAAGAAAAAAAAAAAAAAAAAAAAAGATGAGCAAGTCACTTAGCTCAGTAATCCTCACACACCAATGAGTCCACAAATAAATCCCCTCCCCCCAGCTTATTTCTTCTATTCGGCCATCCTCCTTTCACTGTTTGCTTTCTAGTTCTTTATCATATCATATATCTTATCATATATTATCCTACCATATAGGTAAAACTTTCCAAAAATCACAGAAGGAAAGGAAACTGAAGAAAACCTTAAGTATGCTCCACAGCCAGAATGGAGCATGGAGCCTGTTGTAGGGCTTTATCTCACAACCCCAAGATCATGATCTGAGCCAAAATCAAAATCAATCAAGTTGAACACTTAACCCACTGAGCCACCCAGGCGCCCCTCACACTGTATTTCTACAGACAGCAGGAGTATAGAGGGTTAGACTGTCCTGGCTGGAAGGAATTTCAGATAGGAATTTAATCAATTTCCTCTATCAGGGAGAAATAATAAACATAAAACAATGAACAATGTTTCTTATTATGTATTTACTATATACCAGATACCCTTTTAAGTATCTTAGGCATATTGATTCATTTATTCTTCAAAACAATCCTACGAGGTAGGTATTACTATTAGGTCCACTTTTCAGATAAGGATTTGACCAAGTAACAGAGGTAAATGGAAAAATTAAGGCTCAAACTGACAATGTGGCTCTTGAGCACACATCCCTGGACAGGAAAGCAAACATCCTCTTAAAAACTCCTGCAGAAGGAAAGGGATTACTGCTACTTCTGTTAAGTAGTCTTTTCTCTCATGGCCCCTTTAAGAGTTACTCAGGTTTAGATTCCTGCTGTTCTAGTATCTTCTATCTTTCTTAGCATACTTCCATTTGCACTCCCAAAAAAGGCACCCTCCCTATAAAAATCTTGTATTTGACACACCTCAAATCAAATTTACTTTCTTCAAACACAATGTACAGTTGACTCTTGAACAACGTGGGTTAGGGGCACTGAACCCTGCACAGTCAAAAATCTGTGTTTAACTTTTGATTCCCCAAAAACGTAAATGTTAGTAGCCTGCTGTTGATCAGAAGCCATGCTGAGAACATAAACAGTCAATTAACATATATTCTGTATGTTGTATGTATTATATACTGTATTCTAACAATAAAGCAAGCTAGAAAAAAGAAAATCGTAAGGAAGAGAACATACATTTATAGTACTGTACTATAAAAATATCCTCAGATAAGCAGACCCCACAGTTCAAACCCATGTTATTTAGGAGTCAGTTGTAATGCATAAAGACCTAAAAGCTTTGGAGATAGGTTGGGATTTGAATCAGTTTGGTCACTTACTGTGACCCTGGGAAGGTCAGTTAACATCTCTGTGCCTGTTTCCTTATCTGTTAAGAAAAATACCTATCCTGTAGGGTTGACTATACTGTTCATAGCATGAGTAGCATAGAAAATACTAAAGAGTAGCATTTACTGATAATAAAAACATGCAGGGATGTCTGAGTGGTTCAGTCAGTAGACTGTGAGGCTCTTGATCTCAGGGCTGTGGGTTCAAGGCCCAAAATGGGTGCAGAGATTACTTAAAAATAAAATCTCAAAAGCAAACAAACAAGCATGCAGCAGCCCAAGGATGGGAGGCTGAGTGGTGTCCGCTATTACTGAGACCCCAAAAGCATGGAATGCTTTGCAACTACTGCCCTTAGTTGTCTTAGTTGCCAGCACCATCACTCTATTTTGCTTTATTTTTCTCCACAACACTTACTATCTTACTTATTGTGTTTGTCACAATGTACATTCTATAAAGGCAAGAATTTTTGTGTTTTGTTCGCTACTGCATCCCCAGGGTCTAGAACAACACAGAATAGACTTCATAGATTTGTTGAATGAATAAGCCTCCCTTTCTCCTGTGGCAGGTCTTCAGGGCAAGTCTTCTCCCTTACTTACACTCAGGACACAAATGTTATGTCTGCTGGTTTAATTATTAAGTATAGGCAAGGGCAAGGTAGAGGGTGGAGTCCTAAAAAAGTTCACTAAAAACCTTCTTCAGTCATTAGTCTGCCTCCCTCACAAGTCGATCATTCATTCTTCTGGCCTCGTCTTCACATTCTGTCTCTCCTTTGTAGCTACAGAGAACTCTCTGACCAATCAAAATTCAGCGCCAGATACCGCTTGATAAAACAGCTAAGTATTCATTCGTTCCGAAGGCAGTAATTGAGCATCTACGATGTGCTAAGAACTAGGACTATAAGGACTCCTCGGCGCCTACACAGGCCTGTAGGGTGGGCAGAGAAACAGCTACAATGCTGGGTAAGTAAGTGCAGGGCAGAGAAACGCAAAGGGGCCATGTAAGCACAGAGGAAAACGAATCACACTGTTTAAGGGGGAGCGAGAAGAGAAGAAAGCTTAGAATCCAAGCTCCCTTGTGCAGGTAATTAGACTGGAGTTCAGAATGTATGGGCAATTTGATCAGTCACAGAGCGCGCCAAGAGTCGGCGATGGCTAGAACTCAGATCTTCCAGGCCTATGCTTCCTCCCAGCCCCCAGCACTCTCCCATGGGGCTTTGGGCTTCTCGCTCGCTACTTTCTAGTGGGCCCGCCTCCGAGGTAGCCAGATCCAAGAAGCTTCTTTGTGGGCAAGGAAAAGCCCTCCACTCTCAGACGCCTCCCCCGAGCATCTTCCACTCCACACCCTTTACCTCCCCGCCCCCACCACCTCGCGAACTTCCGCCACCGCACGACTCACTCCGAGGACTCGATTTCGATCGACATAGTGATATCTTCACAGGGACACAAACCAGTACACCCTTAGGCCCAGTCGCGCAACACACCAAATACACCCCTGGCGGCCGCCTTACACCACTTCCGCTCGACGTCCTACGACCGCTCCGGAGACGACGTACACGACGGAGGGGCGTGGAGTGCGTGGGGGGCGGAGCTTCGAGCGGCTGTTAGAGGTCTGCGTCTGCGCGCCTGCTCCGCCTACTCCGGAAAAGAATTCTGCCATCTCCCTGAGGGAAAATTGCTTGGAAGCAATGGTTTGGAAATTTTGCTTTCCTTTGATGCAATTAGTTGACTAGGCTTAAAGGTAGGATTGAATTCACAATACCTGACTAGGAGATTAATGCATTCGAAACCAGTGGAACGCTAGCCAACATATGTAGGAAGAGTTAAGTGATAAGAAATAAACAGAAAGATTTAAAAGCATGAGACTCTAAAGCCGAAACAGTTTAGTCAGTCTAATAATGAAAAGTTGGGGACATAGTTGGGATTTGCATACCCACTTCTTGGAAAGAGCTGAAGTATTTATAGCATTTCCAACTAAGTATTTAGTTTAAAAGAGTTTCACTGCAGTGGTAGGTTACTAGAAAAACAATGAAACTAAATGCAAATGTGCAAAGGGAGACTTGAGACTCATTTTTATAGACTTCAAACCATACATTATTAAATTAATCGAGACAAATGAAATGCAGGGATGTTAATGAATTTCATAAAGGCTTGTTTTTAAAATATTGTATTGCCATTCTGTATAAATTTAAAAAAATATTTGCAGCAAAATGGTAAGAAATCTATGTTGTGAAAATTACATACTGAAATGATTTATTTGGAGACTTCCTGTTGGCTTTCAGTCTTATCTGATACTGTGTGTATCCCCAAAGATCTGCGCACAGCTTCTCTCTAGCCTCTTAAATACTGGTTTGTGGTTTTGATAGTTTTTGTTTTTGTTTTTGTTTTTTCAAATCCTACTCAATTTCCCATCAACTCTTCAAGGACCTGGTCTTCGATATCACAGAGAAAATCCAAATATTATAAATAAAATATTTTTTTTTAAAAAGGGGGGCCTGGGTGGCTCAGTGGGTTAAGCCGCTGCCTTCCGCTCAGGTCATGATCTCAGGGTCCTGGGATGGAGTCCCACATCAGGCTCTCTGCTCAGCGGGGAGCCTGCTTCCCTCTCTCTCTCTGCCTGCCTCTGTCTACTGTGATCTCTCTCTGTCAAATAAATAAATAAAATCTTAAAAAAAAAGAAAATCCAAATATTTGCTCCAGCATGTGGTGAGATAGCTAGATAGGTGTGTGATTTCTGAGATTCTTCCACTATCCCATCCCATGACACAACATGGAAGGTTATTACACATTCTCCTTGAAAAGAGCCAACTCATTTTCAACAATAGGACATTATCTTCACCTAATACTTGTCATGTCGTTTTTACTTCAATCAAGGTTGCTTCCCTATTTCACTTATACGAATAAATCTTCTCTATAATTACTTAACCACACGTTTTATTCTAGTGTCTGCTACACCTCTGTTTTCATTTTAAATGGAATGGCTTCTCTTCTTGTAACTCCTGTTAAATCTTTAGGCCCAAAGATTTAAATATTGAAATACACATTACTATATTTTATACCAATTTTTTCATATGTTTTACTTATTATATTTATTATTTCATTATGTGTGTGAGTGGATTGTATTACCCAAGAATTTCAAGATACCAAAGGAATGTTACCAAATATTTGGAGGACCTTGAGCCTGATAGTACTTGAGAACATGTAGGGAAGATCTCCATCACAAATAATTCCAACATAATGACTCCAATGTCTTATTCTTTTTCCTTTTTTTAAAGATATTTGTTTGTTTGTTTGTTTGTTTGTTTGACAGAGAGAGAGAGAGCACAAGCAGGGAGAGCAGCAGGCAGAGGGAGAAGCAGGCTCCTCGATAAGCAAGGAGCCCTATGCAGGACTCAGTCCCA
Source organism: Mellivora capensis (assembly GCA_004024625.1). Classification (NCBI taxonomy): domain Eukaryota; kingdom Metazoa; phylum Chordata; class Mammalia; order Carnivora; family Mustelidae; genus Mellivora; species Mellivora capensis. Next base: position 91,956 of record PISX010004497.1, on the reverse strand, counting down.
GGACTCTGGGATCATGACCTGAGCTGAAGGCAGCTGCTTAACCGACTGAGCCTCCCAGATGCCCTCTTACTTTTCTTACTCTCTTTTTTATTTTTAAAGATTTTATTTATTTATTTGACACACAGAGGTCACAAGTAGGCAGAGAGGCAGGCAGAGAGAGAGGAGGAAGCAGACTCCCCACTGAGCAGAGAGCCCGATGTGGGCTCAATCCCAGGACCCTGAGATCATGGCCTGAGCTGAAGGCAGAGGCTTAACCCACTGAGCCACCCAGGTGCCCCCTCTTTTTTTAACCTTGGAAAAATAACTTAGAAAATACTTATTTTGAAAATGAAACATTTATGTAAAGTGAGATAATTCCTTTGGTTTCACTTTAGTTTCTTTTTATTCAGTCAGTTACAGGTAAAATTAAATAGGTTGTTTTTTCTCTAAAAAATAACATGTACTATATTACCCTATTTTATGAAAACACAGGTCCACAACTCCTTTCCTCAAATTCTGAAATCTAAAAAGCTGTGAAAATTAAAGATATTTTATAAGTTATTTGGCAGCACAATCTGTCCTGAATTTAAGTAAGGCTGTTTGCAGTTTTTTAAAGATCTTTTAGTGTGAATATTCATGTGCAGAAATGTTAGCATATTTAATTATGGAGTACTCCCTAGATCCTACGGAGATATTATAAATATATAGCATATAAAACATACTATCTTTCCAAAATATAAAAAATTCTAAAATCCAAAACGTGTAGCCTCACCATTTTCAGAAAGTGTTGTGAGCTTCATCTTCATCTATCTAATCTAATCTTCTATTGTATATGTGTGTGTGTATATACATATATTCTTTGAAATGATATTCACCTAACATCATCTGGATGATAAGATTTGGACTAATATTTTATCCTTTTCATTTTTCTGCATCATTAAAATTACTTTTCATAAGCATGTAAAATATTTTTCGAATTTTAAGAAGAGTTATAGTACTTAAAGGTGCAGATATCAGTTATCTCAAGATTTAACTTATATGGAAAAATTCACTCTGATCATTCTAACCAGAGAAATAAAAATTGCTTCTGCACTAACAAAAAAAGAAAAAAAAGTGTGAGGGTTGGGAGGGTGCACATAATCTGTATTCTATCTGCACTGCTTACTGCTTAAAAATAATCCCTGTTGTCAGGCAGCCTGTTTCAAGTCAGAACTTATTTGTGGCTGTGTCTGTAGTTCATGCATCCATGACAAACAGACACCATTCCTGAGAAATGAAATTTTATTACAGTTGGCAGCCTCATCCTTTATTTCTTAGATGTGTTGGATTTTTAATCTCTGATTAACAGCCAATAGCTCTGACATCACACACTGTCCTCATCCATGTTTTCTCTGTAATAGCAGATTTAAATATGACGTTTTTGTTACCATGTCCTAACACTGCAGTCTTTACCTAGTTTAGTTGGGAAGGGTTTTTTTACCCCTAAACTGCGGCTTACTAAGTCTTCTGTATCCCAACTATATAACCCATCAATTTCCATGTCCTTTTCATACCCAAAACGTAGACTTTTGTCATCTTGCTGATCCCTTACTAGCAAGATAATAAACTATAGCAATTACTAGGAGACCAATTTGTCTAGGAAATTTTGTTTTTAATACTAGACAAATGAGGCCTCTCACATCTCTTTATCTGTAAAGAAATTCCACAACACAACTTCTAACCTCTAAACCAGGCAGTTATATTCATCAGGAAGCTTCCCACCTTGCACTCAGGAACTAGGTGACAGCCTTCTAGATCCGATTTCTGGTGAACAAATGGCCTAGAGTGACCCCAAGAGAAAACTAATTTACTGATCATGTCCCCTTTCCCGAAAGCTGGCTCTTCCCAGAAGTCTGCATCTCTGCAGTCTATCTCCTTAATCCAGCAGAGGGCAGACTGACCACAGAAAAGCTTCCACTGTAAACTGGATCTCCAGATGTCTAACTCGGTAGGAGAGGTATTAGGGGAGAGAGATCCTCCAATGAGCAAATGAAGTATAAGGCAGGGTCAATATTTGAGTGCCAAAATGGGGCAAAGGATTGACCCTTCCTATTAAATGAGATCAATTTCATCTAACAATAATAAAGCAAAGTCTAGAGGAAAAATTATCACACAATTCTACCTATTCGAGGCAGGACATGACTTATAGGTCTTCTAATTCAACCTTCTCCTTTTTAATTCCCACCTCCTTCTCCAGAGCAGGAATCTCTGCATCATTTCTGATGAAGGACCTTCATTTTTCTTTTATATATATATACACCCACTTGATTGAAAGCCACCTGTTCCAACTTGGAAGAAAATGGGCTTTTCTGTAACTCCCAAAGAGCAAGTCTGTTCCCTTCAGAGATTACAGTGTGACCCTGGCCCTATAGTCAATAGGGCAGTTTCTCCACATGGATTGATTTTTATCAGGAACAAAAATCTTTTTCAGAAACCCCTCCCCCTTCAGCTGCTACATTGACCAAGATGGTAGTATGTGTCCATGGTGAAGCTGAAGCCATCAGTGGCGAGGGGACTGGAATTACCATGGTCGACCTGACATGCACATTTGCCACTTGGGGCTATGAAGAGATTGCTTTCCTGGGCATCAAAATACAATCTCAGATCATCCAGCAAGGAGGAAGAGGCTCGTTGGGTGGACAGCCAACCAACCCTGTCTGCATGGTCTGGTCTCTGAGGCTGGTAGGAGGCGCTGAAGTGTCCCATTACGTGGACAAGAGAGTGGAGAAGAGGAACGAAGGGCTCCGCCAAGATTTCCCAGTGAGTGAGTCCCAAGCTTGTAAGAACTCATTTATGCTGATTTCTGTCCCTTCCCTCCCTTCTTTAACCAATGCCCAAATTAATAGCTGCAGATGCTGTTGGTGGACCAGCCAAGTCCAGGCTTACAGGACTAGAGAGAAGCAGAGGGGGGAAAGATGCCTTCCTATGAGGGCAAGGAAATGGGACTGACTTGGGGCACAGAGAATAGTTCTAGCCTGATGACATGATGCTTCAACAGACTTGAGTTCCACATGCCTATCATGGAGGCACCTTCGAAGGAAACAGCCACACCCATAGTACCACCTAAAAGGCCAACCATAGGCAACCACATTTTATAGCATGTGACACCAGTCTCCATCTCAGTCTGAAGAGATTATACTAGAGGGAGATACCATATACAAGAGCAGACAAACTGTAGACTGACTGGCTTCCTATGATTTGAACTGACTCAAAAAAATGAGTTGAGCCAGTTAGTTTTTCTCTTTGTCTCAGAATTATGACCTTGAAAATGTAGAGAGATCAGCTGAAAGGTTTTAAGGGAGGTTTTAAGGGAGAGCCATGAGATGAGTAAGACAAAAGTGTGAGGCAGCTTTAGCTGAGAGAGCCAGAAGATATTTAGCTGAGGGAAAGAAAGCCAGTGAGTATATAAGGTGAGCGTGGAGCAGACACCTGAGTATGTTGCGTGGTGTTAATGAAGGGACTCTGGAGTGGTGAGCCCTGAACTCCACCTTGCTGCTCAGGATGATGGAGTGACTTCTGAGCTCTAGAGAACCTCCATTTCCAGACTCCTAAAGGCCTGCACAATGGTGTCTATATTTATACTTCCAAGCTCTTTCATCTCTTTCTTTTAGCCAATTTCTATCCTTGAATAACTCCTCCTTTCCTTGAAGTAGCTTGTGGGAAGCATCTCACTTCCAAAGAGTCTGAGCTCCTTGCTTCCAAAGAACCTAAGCAACACACACCATTAGAGTTAGAGCAGCAGTGCTAAGAGTGGTTAATAGCCCAGATCGCCCAGGTTGGAATCCCAGCTCTGCTACTTACCAGCTGTGTGACGTTAGGCAAGTTACTTCTCTCTGCCATGTCTCTTCATCTGTAAAATAAGGATAATGAGAGTACCTACCTCAAAGGCTATGAAAATTAAATGAGTTAATATTTGCTATTATTATAATGATACATTATGAAGTATAAGCCCTTCTCTTATTTATGTTTCTTAACGCAAGAAGAAAATTAATACTGAGGGCACCTGGGTGGCTCAGTTGCTTAAGCATCCGGCTTTTGATTTCAGCTCAGGTCATGATCTCAGGGTCATGAGATCAAGTCCTGCATCAGGCTCCATGCTTAGCATGGAGTCTGCTTGAGATTCTCTCCTTCTCCCTCTGTCCCTCCCCCTACTTGTGCTTGTGCTGTCTCGGAAGAAAGAAAAGGAAGGAAGGAAGGAAAGAAAGAAAGAAGGAAGGAAGGAAGGAAGGAAGGAAGGAAGGAAGGAAGGAAGGAAGGAAAATTAATTACCAAAAGTCAAAATAAAGTCAAACTGGTCAGTTTTAGAGGGAGGGACTCCTCCCCTCTTTGAGACAATGCTGCTCTCACAGATGGGTTTGTACCTTTTCATGTGCCACCGGCTGGTGGATGGGTGGTTCCCCATAATCCTCCATTTTATCTAGACCCTTGGAATCCCTGTCTGTGTCACTACTGGCCAAGTCAGCATCTATGACCCAATCCCATAATGGGGGGTGTGGCCAGCATCTCCTTTATTTACACAGAAAGGGTTCTTCCCACAAGCCTGGGGGCTTGGATGGGAGGCCAGGGTTGGAGAGCCCAGTTCCCTACACCTTGACTTGTTAGCACTTGTGGTTTCCAGAGGTTTCTCTTAGCACTCTTTGATGTATTATCTGTACAAATAGAATCAACAGGGCCAGGCCAGGATGAGCCCCAACAGCTTCATGTACTTCCCCCACAGGGACTTCCCACTGTTGTCCTTTTTTGTAACTAGCATTTCTGATCTCCTTACCTAGACTACTTTCCTTCAACCTCTGGGGACTCCAGGGAATAGAATAAGGACTACTACACTTATACACCTGGAATGCTAGGCCTTTCTTTACACTGATGGGAAGCTTTTAGCTTCATTCCCCATATGATTCTTACTCATAAAGCAGACCAAGGTGCCCCATTCTCCAAATGCAGTGGACACCTTTTGGGATGGCCAACCCATAATTCTCCTTTCTTTCTGAGGTGCTCCAGCCACCCCCTCAGGGATGTGCCTGCTGCAGTCACATTTTACAAGGCATTGCTCTCCTCACCATATCGGAATGGCCCAGTGGTGGACACTTAACGCAAACTAAGTTGATAGGATTTTCTCTCCCAGGTATTAAGATTTGGGATCTACATATTCTAGTTCCAACTGGTCTGATTTGCTGAGGAGTTGTTTCTCCTGCATGACTGGGGAGCAAAGAAAGTCAGGGTGCAGAAGAAAAAAATGAAACCACTGCATAGAGAAAGACATGATAGACACCAGTAGTGCTCTCTGGGTTTCTGATGTCTTTTCTTCCTCACAAAACTCTATGTGGTAAGAACTATTAATATCCTATTTACAGATGAGGAAACAGAGGCACAGAATCATTACATTTCCGGGTGGTATGACGTGAGTTCCTGGACATAGCTGTTCCTAAAAAGAATACATCTTGGGGCACCTGGGTGCCTCAGTGGGTTAAAGCTTCTGCCTTCAGCTCGGGTCATGGTCCCAGGGTCCTGGGGTCAAGCCTTGCACTGAGCTCTCTGCTCAGCAGGGAGCCTGCTTCCTCCTCTCTCTCTGCCTGCCTCTCTGCCTACTTGTGATCTCTGTCAAATAAATAAATAAATAATCGTAATAAAAAGAATACATCTTGAGCCATCCTAGTCATATGACCTGGTAGAGGATCCCTCTTTGTCTCCTTAAGCTGGTTGGTTGGGATCTGTCTTTTTTTTTTTTTTTTAAGACTTTATTTGACAGAAACACAGTAAGAGAGGGAACACAAGCAAGATGGGTAGGAGAAGGAGAAGCAGGCTTCCTGCTAAGTGGGGAGCCTGACGTGGAGCTTGATCCCAGGGAGACGCTTAACAACTGAGCCACCCAGGCGCCCCAGGATTCTGTCATTTTTTATTAGAAGAGTACTGACGGGGCACCTGGGTGGCTCAGTTGGTTAAGCATCCAATTCTTGATCTTGGCTCAGGTCTCAGTCTCAGAGTTGTGAGTTCAAACCCCATGTTTGGCTCCATGCTGGGTGTGGAATCTATGTAAGAAATAAGCAAATTGGGGGAGGGTGATGGGTACTAAGGAGGGGGCACATGATGTGATGAACACTGGGTGTTACACGCAACTAATGAAGCATTGAACACCACATCAAAAACTAATGATGTGTGGGTGCCTGGGTGGCTCAGTGAATTAAGCCTCTGCCTTCAGCTCAGGTCATGATCTCAGGGTTCTGGGATGGAGCCCAGCATCGGGCTCTCTGCTCATCAGGGAGCCTGCTTCCCCCTCTCCCTCTGCCTGCCTCTCTACCTACTTGTGATTTCTCTCTCTGTCAAATAAATAAATAAAATCTTTAAAAAAACCAATTAATGATGTGCTATACAGTGGCTAACTGAACATAATAAAAAAAAGAAATAAGTAAATAAAAGGGTACTGACAAAAGAGAACTGAGATAGATTCTTTTGGGTAGATCTAGACTTGATGTGAGAAAAGACACCAAGATACAGAAAAAGGAGATGAGAATGGGTACAGCTGCAGACAAGTTTGGAGGTGGGGGGGCCAGGAAGTGGGGGAAGTTTACACCCATTAACCTCAGGGTTTATTTTGTTTTTTTCTGTGAGGTGGTAGGAGGCAAAGCCTCTGTGTTCAGATCAACTGAAGCACTTGCAGTGGGGCAAAGGTTGAACTCGAGAAAGGAATAGCTTTAAGTAGAAGAAAGACCATTTGTATCAGGTAGAGGAATCCCCGGCTGTGTTTATAGGTGATAAACTTTATTTAGGTAGACTCATCCCACCCAACTGTGTATGATTTTTCTCCAGTAAGGCTCAACTACATAGCTGGGGATTAGCTGGGTGAGATAAAAGTGGGAGATTAGGACATTGAGAATCTGAGGAGAGAACTGAGGAAGTGATACACCTGGAGACCAAGGCTGAAGGGGGAGGGGAGCCATGAAAGCCTGGAAGCCCCTATGGTGTAAAAGACCTGTGGGGTGAGGGTCAGAGCAGGAGAGAACTGGAGAGAGGGCGTGACCACAAGAGGGAGTGACTGAAGTGAGTCAAGGAGAAATGTTTGAGGGGAAGAAGTCATGGAATTTGGGGGCTGAATACACATAAACGTGGAGGCTTAGAACACATACAAACATATATCAGATACACCCAGAAATATGATACAGACATACATGCAGATAGACACAGGCACACAGAACAGGCAGCCATCACTAATTCATGGATACAGGGCACAATCCACACTCTCCCCTTTTCTCCCTCTCAGGATACAACACAGACAGGTACACAGCCAGGAACATAGGGACACACACACCACACACCACACACAGTGATATGAAATATATATACAGAGACACATAAAGTCTTATGACACGGAAAGTTTGACCCATACACACACCACAGCGCTCTGACTTAAGGGAGTAGGTTTTTCCCCCGGGTATCATTTTTCCTGTTGATTTTGGCCGCTGTGGTACCCACGTGGCATATCCCCCATTCTTAGAAAAAACACAGAAACCTGAAGCCTCTCCTAAGTTAGAAACAAAGGCCCTGACACAGCTCAGGCATGGCTCACCAGTCCAGGGTGTCTGCTCCTACCTTTGTCTCCCTAGAACTGGAGTTCGGGCTCAAATGCTGCCCCAGAGACTCCCAGCCCTGGGACAGTTAGCTCAGGCTGGGCAGAAAAGCTGGGCTACCCAGAGCCTCTGCCTTTCCCAACCCAAGTATCTCTTTCCAAGCCAGGCCTGCTTTATACCACATAGTGGCCTACTGAAGAAAGGAAACAAGGGTGAAGGGGGGAGAGACTGGAGAGACAGGTAGAATTTAAGGCTTCAGCCAGAGGAAATGGGGAGTAAAGAGGTATTACTAAGTGGGAGACTGACGTGTTTACATTTGCATTTTAGAGTGCCCAACACCTAGAATAGTACCTGGCACGTAATATATATGAATCACTCTGGTGACTTCTTATAGGAGGGGCTAGGAACTATGACCCTAATGGTAGGAACCTCAGGAGAATCAGATCAAGTAAAAGGGAATGGGGGCTTAATCTAGGACCAAGCATGGTATTGGAGTGAGTAAAAGAAGAAATGAAAGTGACTAGGGATATGATAAAAGCTAGCTAGAGCTGGACCACGGGGCTGGCAGGGCCCATGGGCTTTGACTCATGCTAATTAAAACACCACTATGTGGCAGACATGGAAAACCAACTTGTTAATTTAACTGTCATATGAGTATGAAATATACCTATCATGAGGATGACAAATATATATATATCATCGTAAGCATTTCCAGCAACATACAAGCACGCTCTAGTACTCTGTGTCTTAAAATTTTCCTTTGACCAACATCATTCCTCATCATCTCCTATCTCATTTTTCTTCTTTCCTTCATAGCCAAATTTCTAGAAAGAACTGCCTCCAAATGTTTCTACCTCCTCACCCCACTCACTCCTAATATTCCAATATGACTTTCCCCTCTACCATTCCACAAAAAAAATGCTTATGTCAAGGTCACTGGTGACTTCATGTTGCCAAATCCAACAAACACATCTAGGTCTTCATCTTGAGAAAATTAAGGTTCAGAAAGTTAAGGAGAGTTTCACTTCTTGTACTTTGGCCCATTCCCCCCTACTGAAGACAACTGGGAAATATAAGACAAATCTGCCAGAAGGCATAGAAGAGATAATAAGTGTTTGGGTCTATTTTTTATCCCTGAAGGCTATTTGTCAATGACAGAATGAATGACCAAGAGACAGATGGCTTTTTTGAACAGAGGACATGGATTGGAGTTTAGGAGTGGTCAGAGTGAGGAGCCCTGATGAACTACCCTTGGGTTATTATACTGAAAGGCTGAACCTTAAAAATAAGGCTGAATTCCGGCTGCCTTCGGCTCAGGTCATGATCCCAGCATCCTGGGATGGAGTCCCGCATCGGGCTCTCTGCTCAGCAGGGAGCCTGCTTTCTCCTCTCTCTCTCTGCCTGCCTCTCTGCCTACTTGTGATCTCTCTCTGTCGAATAAATAAATAAAATCTTAAACCAATCCATTGTGGATTATGACAGATTTAAAAAAAAAATTAGGGACACCTAGGTGGCTCAGTTGGTTAAGCGGCTGCCTTCGGCTCAAGTCATGATCCCAGCATCCTAGGATCGAGTCCCGCATAGGGCTCCTTGCTCGGCAGGGAGCCTGCTTCTCCCTCTGCCTCTGCCTGCCACTCTGTCTGCCTGTGCTGGCTCTCTCTCTCTGACAAATAAATTAAAAAAAATAAATAAGGCTGAATTCAAAGTAGATAGGCCTTCCTCACGGGGATCAGTTTCAGATAATCTCAATCCTTAAAATTGAGTGATTAAAATTAAAGTGATTCTAGAATGCCAGTAACTCCCCAGAACCTGGCAGAAGCAAGTAAAGGTAATCCTCCCTGGAGGAAGACCAGTTAGGCCTCAATTAAGTACCATAGACAATTTTTTGCATTGTATTTTACAAATACAAATACAATGGCCCACAGGTTACCTGGGTGGCTCAACTGTTAAGTGTCTGCCTCAGGTCATGATCCCAGGGTCCTGGGATTGAGCGCGATGTCGGGCTCCCTGCTCGATAGGAAGCCTGCTTCTCCCTCTCCCACTCCTCCTGCTTTTGTTCCCTCTCTCGCTGTGTCTCTCTCTGTCAAATAAATAAATAAAATCTTAAAATACAATGGTCCATGTACAGACAATAGGGCATAAATGAAAATCAGCAAAAGCAACAGACAATAGAAACCACTCACTGGGTCTCCAAATATTGGAATTATAAGATACAGACTTTAACTATGTTTACCATGTGGTAAATATAACAAAGGCAAGATTGAGATTTTCAAGAGAGGACTGGGAAAAATTAAAAAAAAAAACACTAAATGGAAATCTCAGAGATAAAGATACAATAATAAGAAGAAATAATAGATGGGTTTATCAATTCATTTGACAAGCTAAAGAGAGAATTCATGAATTAGAAAATAGTCATAAAATAATAACTAGAAATAAGTGCAGAAAAACAAAAGTTTTGAAAATACAAGAGGGGAATAATTCATAGTGTGTGATGAAAATATTTAACAATGAGTAATTCAAATTCAAGAAAGACAAAAGACAGCAAAACTTGAAAGGCTAATGGCTGAAAACTTTCCAAAAAGGAAGAAAGTATCAAGCCAGAGATTCAAGAAGTCTTGGAAACCCAAATAGGTTAAATAAAAAGAAACCCATGCCTAGCCACATCATAGAAAAGCTGATCAAACCAGTGACAAAAAGAAAATCTTAAAAACATCTGGGCAGTGGGGGAGACTTATAACCTTAAAAAAAGAAAAAAAAGGCAAAAAGTAAACTAATATGTATCTTCCCATAAGGATCAATGAAACCAGTAGACATTGGGATTGATTGTATCTTAAAGGCACTGAAAGAAAATAACAAATTCAATTCTATATACAGTGAAAATATCTTCAAGAAGAAAGGCGGAAAAAAAAAGAAGAAAGGTGGGATTCTGATTCAAAAAAAATTATAAATTAAAACATATGAAATAATTGGAGGAATTTGAACACTGAATATTTGATATTAAAGAATTACTATTTGTAATTATTTGGGTTTTTAAAAAGAGTATTTCTCTTTTTTGTGATAGACAGTAAATATTTACAGATGGAACATTACAATGGCAGATATTTGGTTTGAAATCATCTGAGACTGGGAAGGTATGGGTGGAATGAAACAAATTGAGTAGGTACTGATCATTATTGAAGTTTAATTATGAGCACAGAGGTTCATCATACCAGCATCTCTGATTTTGTACTTGCTTGAAATTTTGCATTCTAAAAATGTGATCCAGAAATAATGAAGGTGAAATAGACATTTTCAGACCAAAAAAAAAAAAAAAAAAAGAGAGAGAGAGAGAGAAAATTAACAAATTTTCTTCCAGTTGAGCCACACTAAAAATATTGTTCAGGCAAAAGGAAAATTACTCCAGAGGGAATCATTAAAAATGCAGAAAATAATGAAAAGCAACAAAAACAGTAAATATGTGGATAATCTCAAATTGATATTGACTATAAAACAATAACAATAATAATCTCTTGTGAGGTTTCAAATATAGTGAAATTAAAATGCATGACAACAATAACATAGAAGTCAAGAAGGCATAAAAAGAGCAGAAGTGTTCCAAAGTTCTTGCTTTGTTCTGGAAGAAGGCAAATTCCTAGTAGAATTGATCAAATCAACAGTTGATCTGGTAATCCCTGTAAAATAACTACTAAAAAAATAGTAAAAGAATGTAAAATTTCTAAGCCAATAGAAGGGAAACAGAAAAGTTAAAAATACATAGTCAATTCAAAAATAGGTCAAGGAAGGAAACAAAAAGGAATATAGTGCATGTGAGACAAACAGAAACACTTAATGAAGTGATAGATTTAGACTGAAATATATCAGTAACTACTTTGACTATAAATGGAAAAAATTCTCCAATTAAAATACAGAAATTGTTGGACTGGATTTAAAAACAACTAATGCTGTTTATAAGAGACACATGTAAAACATAAGGATACAGAAAATTTTAAAGGATGAAAAAATATATAATGCAAAGACTCTAACCAAAAGAAAGCTGATGTAGCTATATTAGTATCAGAAGAGGTAGATTTTCTCATACCTTTTCAGGTGTACGACTTAACAATTTATTTTTATTATATTCACAAGATTATGCAACCATCACCACTCTCTAATGCCTAGATAAAGTTGAGTTCAAGGCAAAGGCTTTAATGAAGAAGATATAATCATTCTAAGGTTGTAGGCCTCTAACAATATACCCTCAAAACATGAAAGGTAGGAATCGATAGAACTACAAGAATAACCAGAAAAATGTACAATAATAGTGGAAGTTTTTAAACAAAGGGTCTAGAAGATCTGAGTTAAAAATTCATTAAGGCTATGAAAGATTTGAACTATGCAGTTAGCAAATTTAACCTAATAACATATGCAGAATGCTGTCCTTCAAAATTCTGACTCCATTGTCCATTTTTTTTTTAAGATTTTATTTATTTGACAGAGAGAGAGAGAGATCACAAGGAGGCAGAGAGGCAGGCAGAGAGAGAGGAGGAAGCAGGCTCCCTGCTGAGCAGAGAGCCTGATGCGGGGGTCGATCCCAGGACCCAGAGATCATGACCTGACCCGAAGGCAGAGGCTTAACCCACTGAGCCACTCAGCAGCCCTACATTGTCCATTTTATGCACACAAGAACATTTGCAAAAGTTGACCATATGCTGGACCACAAAGCAAGTCTCAACAAATTTCAAAGGATTGATATACTGAGGATGCTTCCGGCTTACAATGAAATTGAGCTAGAAAGCCATAAGAAATAGAAGCAATAATTTGAAAACCCAAATATCGATTCAAAAATTTAGGGGCTTTGGGACGCCTGGGTGGCTCAGTTGGTTAAGTGGCTGCCTTCGGCTCAGGTCATGATCCCAGCGTCCTGGGATCGAGTCCCACATTGGGCTCCTTGCTCGGTGGGGAGCCTGCTTCTCCCTCTGCCTCTGCCTGCCACTCTGTCTGCTTGTGCTCTCTCGTGCTCTCTCTCTCTGACAAATAAAAAAAAAATATTTAAAAAAAAAAAAAAAAAAATTTAGGGGCTTTCTGGGTGTAATCTTAAATTAGCTACTGTATGCAGAGGGCAAGGAGAGGCAGAAGCAGACCACTTCTGATTGGTAAGTGGCAGTTTTAATAAGCAAGGAGCCTTATTTATGAGACTTGCCTTAGGCTACTGCAAAAGGAGTAGGTTTCTGCACCCACCCACCCAATATTGAGTTTATATAGAGGCCTTAACAGGGTTCAGTAACATATACTGTCCAGATTGTCTCAATAACACCTTCGTCTCTCAAGGCTATGTCCTTGCAACAGTTCCCACTGTGGAATAGTAAGCTTAGTGTACATTCTAAGGACCAGGGAGGTGGTAAAGAGCCCCTGATTGCCCAAGGTCAGGCTCCTGGGTCAACTGGCAGTCACATTCTCTACGCATGATAAGACATTTAAAAAGCCTATTTGTATGTTATCATAAGAAAAAGAAATCTATTGGAATTAGAAAAAATTTCAAAGTAGAAATTAGATAGTAAGAAACATGACACATAGAGGCACCTGGGTGGCTCAGCTGTTAAGGATCTGCCTTTAGCTAAGGTCATGGTCCCAGGGTCCTTGGATTGCACCCCACATCGGGCTCCCTGCTCAGCGGGAAGCCTGCTTCTCCCTCTCCCACTCACCCCACTTGTGTTCCTTCTCTTGATGTGTCTCTCTCTGTCAAATAAGTAAGTAAAATCTTTTTAAAATTTACAGAAGGAATATTTATTTTTTTTTTAAAAAAGGAACATGACACATAGAATACAGTTAAATATGTGCTTATAGGGAAAATTTAAATGAATATATTTAAATATATATCAAGAGCTAAATCCTAATCTCAAAGTATGAGAAGAAAAGCAAATTATATCCAAATAGAGTAGAAGAAAATCTTAAAAATTAGATCAGAAATTAATGAAATGGAAATAAAACACATTAGAGAGAATCCAAACTATAATGTTTTTCTTTGAACAGAAATGTAATATTGAAATAAAAAGGAAAAATAATTCCCTTAGAAATTATGAAAACCTGATGAGGATATTATGAGAAGGAAAATTACCTGCCAATCTCATTTATAAATATAAATGCAAAAATCCTAAACAGATTAATCAATCAAATCTGGCACTATATAAAACGGGTAATAGATTATGACTAAATTGATTCTAATCCTAAATTGTAGGAATGCAAGATTGGTTTAATATTTAAAAACCAATCTGGGGCACCAGGGTGGCTCAGTCAGTTAAGCATCCAGCTCTTGATTTTAGCTCAGGTCATGATCCAAGGTGGTGGGACTGAGCCCCACGTCAGGCTCCACACTCAGCAGGGAGTCTGCTTGAAGATTCTCTCTCTCTGCCTCTCCCCTGACTTGTGCATATATGCGTGCATGCTCGCTCTCTCTCTCTCTCTCTCTCTCAAATAAATAAATAAACCTTTAAAAAAAATAGTATGGTCTGGCACAGGATAGATAAATAGAGCAACACACCAGAATAGAATCCAGAAATAGACTGTCACAGGTATAATGGGACATCAGCTTCATGACAGAGGTGGCACTGCAGAGCAGTGGGGAAAGGACAGCCTTTCCAAAAAACGGTGCTGTGATAATTGGATATCTGTATGGAAAAAAAATAATTTGCCCAATGCCCTAAAGTGGCTATGTGGTGAAATCATGTCTTTTTTTTTTGCTTTTGCTTATTTATTTATTTAAGTAATCTCTATACCCACTGTGGGGCTTGAACTCATAACCCCAAGATCAAGAGTCACATCCTCTTCCAACTGAGCCAATCAGGCACCCTGAAGTCAGGTGATTGAACCCAAATATATCTGGCCCTAATATAAGTCCATACCCTTTGCATTCTGCCAATGGCCCAGTCACCTCCCAAAGCTATCACGAGCAGCAAGACCAGAAGTTATAGAAGTGCTCTGTGAACTGGCAAGTGCTGGGAGCACCTGTGGGAAAGCCTATGTCCACTGAGATGACTACTGCCTTCTAGGCGAGTGCAGTGGCCTTGTTCCATAGCGCTAAAGCCTCTGGTGGGCCCCTCTCCCCTCCTGTAGATTGCGGCTGGGACCAAACACCAAGTCCCCTGTAAGAGAGTGGCCCTCTCTACCTAAAGGGGGAATTGAGCAGGAGGCTGACATTCCAGCACAGATGCTCAGGGCTGGGGCCCTCCCAGGGCATGGTGCGAGGCTGAAGCTCTGATGTACCCCCAGGGTCTGTCTCTAGCAGCGTTTGGGAGTAAACAGAAACTAGGCCCCCAGAGACCCTTGGGACAAGTCTGTGTTTCACCTTGTAAGCTGAACTTCGTGGTTTTGCAGCCTCAGTCCAGGTGGTAATGCAGACTAAAGAAGGAAGAGCAACAGGGCCTTCCCGGAAGGCTTGCAGCAAAGGCCTAGTTCCCTTTGGACTGTGAACCAAGCCCCTGGGAATGCCTCAGAACTGCCTTTCCTTCTGCCCTCCCCCTCCCTAATTTCCTGGATTGACAAAGGGGACCTTTGTTTCTGGCCTTGAGTCCCATCTTAAGCACCCCAGCAGCAACCTCAAACAGGCAGAAGGAGATGCAGAAATAAAACAGCCTGGAGAGTTTTCCTAGAACCATGGCTGGCGTCCCTAAAGGGCGCTCACAGCCACCACCACCTCCCACCACCCTGCCCAGTTTCTGGCCTTGTTCACCCATTGGATCAACACCAGGCTCCCCTTAGCTTCCTCTACTGCCTGCATCTCCCCAAAACAAAGCACTCCCAGCCATGTCCTCACCTTAGAGTTGGTGGCAGGCCAGCAAAAGGCCTGGCAGGCCTTGTTTCTCATGAAGAAAAGCCCTGGAACACTCTTCTGGAAGGTGTGGGCAGTGAACCTGCAACAAGATAGGGCAGGCCCAAGATGGGGAGAGTGCCCACAGGTCCTGGACATCCAGCAGGGCCAAGCTCATCAGCCCAACCCACCAATCACCAAGCCCCCGGCCTGTGAGAGACAAAGTTGAGGCCTAGCATCTGAGTCAGAGGCAGAGCCCAGGCTGGCTTCTGAGCTGACAAAGCAGTCATGGGGGAGGTCTCTCCTGTCCTCAGCAGCTGATCTTCCCTCCTCATTCCACAGTCTCACTGCGGCTGGCTCAGCTCCCATCCTGGGCAAACCACATCAAACGTGAATCACTGAGGTCTGAAGTCTGATAAAGTCAAACCCAAAGACCAGCTTTTGAATGCTCTTGGCTCAGCCTGTCTAAAAATCAGGAACCATCAGCCCAATCAAAACACGACCCTGCCTTCATTTAGGAAGGTGCCTTTGGCTGAGAATGTTCGGGGGGCTTGGGAATGGTGTGGCAGCTGCCCTCCTTTGGGCAGAGGCTAGATGGTAAGGGGGAAGTAGGGGCCCAGAAGGACCCAAAGGAGGGCTGAACCCAAGTCCAGGGGTTTCTCTCCACCCCGGGCCACTGGTCTCCGCAGCCTCAGGGCAAAGCTGTGGTGAATCCTCCTGGAGGCCAGGTGTAAGCCCCGAGCAGGGACAGTGCTGTGCATCTACGTGAAGGAGCTGCACCAGCAGTGAACCAGGTTGTTGCTTCCCAGAGCGATGCTTCCAGAGGTGGAGAGCAGCCCTGTTTCTTCAGGACCATGTGGGGCCTCAGCCCTCAGGGGTCTCCCTTCCTCCTCATACCCCATGACCCGGGTCTCCTGCATCCTCATGGAGAATTTCAATGTTCGCCACCCCACGTGTCTCCCAGACTGTGGTAGTGCAGAAATCCCTGCTCCAGGAGCTGCTACCAGGAGGTATGCCTGATTCCCAAGTCCTCTAAACTGTAAAGGGAAAACCAAACAAACCAGAAAACACACAAATGAAAAACCATGCTCTTGGGCCCAGTCCCTGACCTGCACTGCACTTCCCTGGGCACTGCTGCTGACGCCAGGCTTGCAGACGCCAGGCTTGCAGAGAGGGCCACATCTTCCTGCCGGGGTGGGGCGCCACTCAGCCGGAAGCCTGTAGCTGCGGCCTGTTTTGGGGAAGAAGGGCTGCTGAGTCTGCATGAGTGGTTGGCTCATGGTCCAGCAGCCAGTGGAACTCAGGACAGCTGGGTCAGACACACACTCTGTGTGACCTTGTGCAAGTACATGACCCCCCTGAGCCTCTGTTCCCTGTGATGGGGAATTCGTCTGAGCATCACAGAGCAGGTAGGAAAGTGCCAGGTGCATTCCTAAGGGCCCACACACAGCTGTTCACCCGTTCAGCCTTTGGTGAAGTTGCCAACTATAGAGCTGGAACCTTGGAACTGGGCTGTCTCCTGGGCTGTTGTTATCAGAGCAGGCCAAAGTTCTGAGAGAACAACAGGACTCGTTCACACCAAGGCCCAAAGGCCCTGGCTGGATGACCTCCCCTAGCTCACCATGTCCAGATTTCTTAATACAGAGAACTCCACCTGGTGGGGCCCCATGGAGCTAGCTGAGCAGGGTGGGGCGAGGATGGGCACACAACTCTCAGCACCCTACCAGATAAGGATTCAAAGTTCGAGACATACCAAGGCCTGCTATCCCACCCCCTCCTCTGGCACATATTCCCCAGGCAGGGACCAGGTCCAGGAGCACAGGCCTGTTGTCTAGCACTCACATCTGGACCGGACATGAGTCTGCAATAGCTCCATGCTCAAATCTGTGTCAGAATCCAGATGTCAGGGCCTCCCTCAGCACCAGAGCTCCTAGATTCTGGGACCAAAGATCCGTGGGCAGTGGGGGGCCCCCTCACTTCCTCCTAAACTCACCTTCTTCACATGGTCCCGATCAGGTGCCTCAGGCCAGTCTTGCTCCTTGAGAGCCAGGGAACAGTGTCCCCTCTCTTTCTTTTTGATCTTGAATACTTCCATTACCCCATTGTGCTCAGGGAGGAGTGGCAAGCAATGTCCTAATTTTATTTTCCTGAGTCTGAGAGAATAGCTAGAAGCTCATCAGCCCCAGCTGTCTGGCCTCCGTGAACATCCCCACAGCATGCCACATCCCCACAGTATGCCACGTCCTACCATGGGTGAACAGGCTGCAGGCCTCCATCATTCCCTGTGGGAGGAAGCCCCAGCAGGGAATGCAAACCCCACCCCAGGGGACTATCCAGCTCATTCTTTCAATGGGGCTGGCATTGTTAATGGCCTCAGCCCTCAGGCAACCCCCAAAACCCTAAAGATTGTTACCCCCAAATGGGAGCCTGGCTGTCCAGTCTGTGCAGAGAAGGGAAGATCGTCTCTTCGTTCTACTGCTCATGCATCTGCTCCCAAAAACAATTACAGAGTAATTTCTGCCCTAAATTATTCATATACTTCCCTGCTGTTTATGGAAATACCATTGTGTAGTTTGCTTTTTTTCCTTATACCTCTTCCCAGTCGATAAATATAGCTCTGTTTCATCATTCTCAATGGTCACACTGTACTTAATTGCTTGGATGCCCCTCATTTTCCCTAGCACAGGCCCCCATTGACGGTAGCTTCTAAGTGTTCAACTTATAAGCACTGGCTGAGTAAAACATACATCTTGGTGCACGGCTTTGTTTTCTTCAGATAAATTCCTAGAAGCTGAAGTGCAAGGTTGAGGGATAGGTCCACTTTTAAGATTTACTTCTCTGCTGGGGCACCTGGGGGCTCAGTCAGTTAAGCATCTTGATTCTCGATTTCAGCACAGGTCATGATCTCAGGGTCATAGGATTAAGCCCCGCATTGGGCTGCATGCTCAGTGGGTTGGTGAGTGTCTGCTGGAGGTTCTTTCTCTCCTCCCTCTGCCCATCCCCTGGCTCAAGCACACGCATGTGCACTCTCTCTCTCTCTTTTTAAAGATTTTATTTATTATTTATTTGACAGAGATCACAAGTAGGCAGAGAGGCAAGCAGAAAGAAAGGAAGGGAAGCAGGCTCCCTGCTGAGCAGAGAGCCTGATGTGGGGCTCGATCCCAGGACCCCAGGATCATGACCTGAGCTGGAGGCAGAGGCTTTAACCCACGGAGCCACCCAGGCGCCCCCCTCTCTCTCTCTTTCTAAAGATTTTATTTATTTATTTGACAGAGAGAGACACGGTGAGAGAGGGAACAGAAGCAGGGGGAGTGGGAGAGGGAGAAGCAGACTTCCCATTGAGCAGGGATCCCGACGTAGGGCTCTATCTCAGGACCCTGGGATCATGACCTGAGTCGAAGGCAGACGCTTAATGACTGAACCACCCAGGCCCCCCCCCCTTTCTAAATAAATCTTAGAAAGAAAAAAAAAGGAGTAACTTCTGTACAGTCCACTCCCAGAAAGGTTGTACCAGTCTAGCAGCATGGGGGTGGAGGTTCCCCTGGCCTCACCCACACCACGTCATAGGACCATCTCTCCAAAGTGTCCCTCCTGTCCTCCAGAACTCATTTGTGCTCTCCCTGCTGACCCTTGGGGGACTTCCCCTTCATCTGGACAGAACCCGTCTAGGTGACTGTTTCCATGCCTAGGTGTAATCTGGCCCAGCTTGTCTTCCTTTAAAAAGCCTCCACTTCAACCCCTACTTTCTGCCAACAGTAAATGGGAACCAAGGGGGCACTCTGGGAATAAGCGCCTCCTTGCCCCTTAGTCCTGATATCTTAACTGCCAGAGTCCAAGCTTCACCTTCTCCACCCAGACCCCCTTGGCGAAGGGATAGTTGTGCCTATGTCATAGCTTTGCTGCATCTGGCTTCCTTAGGAAAGGGTGTTTGTCTTGGGCAAAGGCAGTGACTGAAAAGCTGGTCATGGGGGGCAGAGCACCGACCTGGGGTCAGCAATCAAGCTGAGCACCCACTGTTTGCACATCCCCAGGTGGCATGGCCAATTGGCCAGCTCTTCTGACACTCAAGAGCTCCAGGGGGCTGCTGGACTCACGCCGCCACACTCAGCCACCCCCAGAGCAGGAGTTCAAGTTGGGCCACAGGGAGCTGCCTCCTTTTAAAAAAAATTGTTGTAAAATATACTATCCTAGTCTTATCAGGCTACTATCGCAAAAATAACATAGACTGGATGGCTTATCAACAGCGGGAATGTTATTTCTCACAGTTCTGGAGGCTGGGAAGTCAGAGATTAAGGTGCTGGCAGATTTGATGTCTGGTGAGAGGCTGCTTCCCTTCCCGGTTCAGACTGCCCGCCTTCTTGCAATAACCTCAGGTGGAGGAAGGGATGAGGGAGTTCTCTGGGTCTTTCATGAGGACACTAATCCTATGCGCAAGGGCTCTGTCTTCATGACGTAACCACCTCCCAGAGGCCCCAGCTCCAAATACCATCATATTGGGAATAAAGTTTCAACATAAATTTGGGACACATTCAGTCTATAGCAAATATATGTAACATGGAATTTATCATTTTAACCACTTTTAAGTACATAGTTCTCTGGTGTTAGTACCTTCATATTGTGCAACTATCACCATCATCAATCTTCAGAACTTTTTCATCACATACAACTAAAACTTTGGACTCATTGAACACTAACTCCCCATTCTTATCTCTGCTCACTCTCCCCTGTGGCCCCAGGGCAACCATCACCTGACTTTCTGTCTCTGTGAATGTGATGACTTAGATACCTCATATAGTGAGTGGACTCCTATAGTATCTGTCCTTTTGTAACTTATCTAACTCAGCATGTCTTCAAGGTTTATCCATTTGTAGTGTGTGTCAGAATTTTTAAAAAAAGATTTTTGTTTATTTGTTTGACAGAGATCACAAGTAGGCAGAGAGGCAGGCAGAGAGAGGGGTGGTGGGAAGCATGCTCCCTGCTGAGCAGAGAGCCCGAGTCGAGGCTTGATCCCAGGACCCAGGGATCGTGTACTTGAACTGAAGGCAGAGGCTTTAACCCACTGAGCCACCCAGGCACCCCAGAATTTTTTTTTATTATTAAAGAGTTTATTCCTTTATCTATTTTAGAAAGAGCGTGAGGGAGAGGGAGAGTAAGAGTCCCAAGCAGACTCCAGGCCAAGCAGAGAGCCCAACACAGGACTTGATCGCATGACCCCAAGATCATATGGGAGTTGAACCGGAGAGTCAGATGCCCAACCAACTGAGCCACACAGGCGCCCCAGAATTTCCTTACTTTTTAAGGCTGAATGATATTCCATTGTCTGTATACACCACATTTTGTTTATCCATTCATCTGTTGACAGACAACTGGGTCATCTCCACCTTTTGGCTGTTGTGAATAAGGCTGCTGTGAACGTGGGTATACAAATAGCTGTTCAAGTCCTTGTTTTCAATTCTTTTGCATATATACCCTGAAGTGGAATTACTGGTCCATATGGCAATTCTATGTTTAAGTTTTTGAGGAATCACCATGTGATTTTCCACAGGTTCTGCACCGTATTACATTCCTACCTCAGCAGTGCTCAGGGGTTCCAATTTTTCTACATCCTCAGCAATACTTATCCGTTTTTTGTTTTTTGGTTTTTACTGTTGTTTTTTTTTTTATAACAGCCATCCTAATTGGTGCAAGGTGGTATCTTAGCACGGTTTTGATTTGCACAGGGTGGGTGGGGGTGATCCTGCTATTTTTATAAACGAAGACTCAGAGATAAAGTGACTTCCTTCAAGGTGATAAGAAGGGTTCACCTCAAGAACAAGAGGAAACCCAAGATCAGGGCATTTCCTACTGGAGGAAGGGCAGAACCATGGGGAGACCAGACATGGATTCTGAGAGCAAGTTCTAAAACAGAGGAAGAGCAAACTGAGGGCTCAGGGAGGCAAATCAACTTGCCCAGGGTTACACAGTGAGTGGGAAGGCAGAAAGAGCCAGAAGTAATGATTGCTGTTTATATGGCCTTTTCCTGGCCATCTTCCGAGGCTCCCTGCCAGGTGACCTGGCACACATCTTGCTCAAGGGCAGATGTCCTTGGAGTGTTATAGCCCTTTGGTTTCTGGTCTACTGACCCTAACACTCCCCACAACAACCATGCCCTGAAGGTTCTTCTGCCTCACAGCTCGGGTACAGTTTCCTGAGCTCAGATGAAGGCAACAGCCACGTTCCCTGCCCGGGGACTCTGCCAGAGAAGGAAATGAGGCTTGTCTGGTATGACCTGCTCAGCCAGACAAACCTCATTTCCTTTCTAACAGGGTTAAGAAGTTCCAGTTCTAAGAAATTGGCCCCTGGGAATGTCCAAACTTTCACCTCCTGGAACAAACAGGAGGAGGGGAACCTGGAAGTGTGGTGGAGACTTGGCAACACCTAGAACTTGGCCATCTTCTCATTTCCTTGACCTCTCCCTCCACCCTCACCACACACAGTTTCCCTCTGTCACCAGCAGCAAACCATCCTGCCTCGGGAGGTCCCACTCGTGTACCTCCACAAGCATGCGCCGACCTTGGCACCACAGCCCTGCCTCCAATGGACGGTTGTCAGTCAGTGATTCAGCATCCAGGTCACATCCTCCCATGGAAAAAGGTACTGCGCTGGGGGGGTCTGGCGCCCACCGAATCCACACTCATGACTACCAGACTCTGCCTGGCTCAGGCTTGGTCTGGATCCATGTGAAGTGGGAGACTAGAGACAGAGCACATCTCAAGGAAGTGGCCAACCCCAGGAGCCTGTCTGTGCCCCCTTCCCCCTGCCTTCTTCTTTTCCTGGCACCTTTGGAGCCCACCAGGGGTTCAAGTCCCCTTCTGCCCCAGTGCTGCCCTTCCAAACATCTTTGTTCGTGTGAGGCAAGGAAGGGGTGGGAAAACATGACTGGTAGGTCCTGGTATGTCCAGAAGAGGAGTGGTTACATCACATTACTAGGAAGAGGCAACAGTAGGATTTGAACCCAGGCACTCTCGTCTCTCATAGGCACATGTCAGGTGTGTTATGCATATTAGTATGTATCTGTGTGGATATGTGCATCTTTGGGGACAGAAGGGTGCCCCACTTAACCCAGACCTTACAGCTTACAAAGCCTTCTAAGGCAGCACTTTGTCCAAAGGACCATAGTCTTGTCATCTCCTGTTTGAAGGCCAGATCTGAGCCCAGGGCCACCTCTGTTCAGGTCTGAAGCCCCTAGGGATCCTTCTAGCAGTCACAAGAATGGGTGGGGACAGCCAGATGGCACTGTGGGGGCTATAAAGTGCCACCCTTCCTTCTCCTGTTTCCCAGTTGGTCCCACATTCACAGCTCCATCAGCCTGGCCAGCAAGGGTGACCTCTTCTGCACACTGGTTTCCTCAGACACATTTCTTCCAGATGCCAAGTCAATCTACCCAGCAAGGAAGAGGCTGCTGATGTCTGGCCCTAGGGGCAATGAGGAGGAGGAGGAGGCACCCGGAGTTCATAATGCCTCATGATCCTTGAGTCACAACCAAGACCCTGGAGAATACTGACATTTCCTGGGGCTGATAAGAAATCTTGTTTTGTAGAATACCCACTCAAGTTACTGTGAACACCTTATGGCAATGGCTCTGAGGATGATCCCAGAACAGTCCTGGCATCTGCTGCATATAGCAGAATGTGACCAGAGAACTGCTAGGGGAAATGTTATTTTGATGAGGCACCAGCTACTGCACAGTAAGTGCCTGTGAGGGGCCAGTCATTATGTCCGACATGTCATCCCTTTTAAGCCTCGAAAACAGGGGCACCTGGGTGGCTCAGGTGGTTAAGTGTCTGCCTTTGGCTTAGGTCATGATCTCAGGGTCCTGGGATGGAACCCTCCATCAGGCTCCCTGCTCAGTGGGGAGTCTGCTTCTCCCTCTGCTCCTCTCCCGACTCGTTCTCTTTCTTTCTCTCAAGTAAATTAAAAAAAAAAAAAGCCTCAAAAACAGTTGATTCCAGTGGGGGTATATGGAGCACAGTCAGGTGCTTCCCACACCACCACCACCACCACCCCGAAATGAGGGGGACACAGGTGGCAGACCTTTGCTTTCCTCTGATTCTCCCAGCAGGCAGTCCCAATCACTTCCCTCCAGCCCTGGGAGAGCCCAGACCCCTGAAATCAGAAAAGAAACCACCTGAGGTTACAAAGATAAGGTCATTTATTCACGTTATATTACTGGATTTTAAAGACAAAAATACAGTTGTTTTGAACACCAAGGTCAGACACACACCCTCCCCCACCTCCTCCCCCACCCCTTACAGTGGTAAATCCATACATTTGCATACATGGGAAATTGAAATATACAACAGGTCTCACCGACAGGAAAGCCGCCATCCTGGCCGAGTGGGGCAGCCCACGCCCGGCTGTGAGGTCAACAGAGCCCCTGCCCAGACTGAGAGCCAGCACCAGCATTTCCTTTACCCTCTTATGCCACCCCTGCCCTCTCATCTTTCCCAAAGGCCACTTGACAGGGTCACCAGCAACGGGATGGAGAGAAATAGAGAAAGATGCAGCACACAACTTCACGGTGACAGCTTCCAGGGGAAGGAAATGCAGCCCTGAACTTCTCAGGGAGGAAACAGGACCTGCAGCATTTTAGGAACCAGGCAAGCATTCGGGCCTAACCTTGGGCCCAAGTGGGCCCCATGAGAGCACCAGAAGGTCAGCAAATGGGGAACAAGTGAAGCAGGATTTCCCTTGGTTCTGAGAACGAACCACATACTTGACTATTCCAATGGAACATAAAGGAAAATGTAACAGGAAAACAAACAAACAAAGTCAGAATTTTCTTTAAGAATAAAGTAAGTAAAAAGAAATTACCACCCAGGGTATTTATTTCCTTTCTTCTAAGGCACTTTGGAAAAGTCAGGATCTAGGGACAGAAAGAGAGGCCTTCATTTTTCGCATTTCCCAAAACTTCCTCTCAGTGCAGTCATTCTTGGTTCCACTGGCATCGCTGTTAAGGAACGGGGAACTGAAAGAAAGAATACTCTCTGCATGGCCCTGCTGCTTCTGCAGTGGAAAATAATTTTTAACCAATAAAAAAGGCTTCTGGGAAAAGAACCATGTTAGCATCCAAGATGCTCAAAGCAATAAAGGCACAGGTAAGTCTGGGGCTGGGCATCAGCTCAGCCTCCACACTAAGGGCTGGTTCCCAAGAAGACAGGGGTGGGGCTCCAGGCTACCACCAGCTGAGGGGTCAACCCTGGGATTAAACAGCTGAATCTTCTGCACTCAGCCCAGCCAGACTGGACCCAGCAAGGGCACCCACCGGTAGCAGCTGCCTTGTGCAGCTCGTCCCAGGGAGGCTAAACCTCTCCCAGCAGAGATGGGTTTGGAGACGACACTCCTGGGGATCAGCCTCCCTGGAGTGGGAGCACCTGCTAAAAACCTGAGGGGGATGGGAGGCTTTAGGCACCAGAGTAGTTGTGGGGGAGTGTGGGAGGGTTCAGCTCAACTTCTTTCTAGATCTCTAATTAGAAGGCACATTCATGCTGGAGAATGAATAGTCTGTTTGACCCTGAGTGCCACAGGAAAGTTTTAGGGAACAGGCAAGAGGCAAAGGAACAAAAATGGGGAGGAAGGAAGGAGAGGCAACAGAAAGGAGGAAGGTGGAGGAAGGAGAACAGGTCCCCAAAAGGTAGGCCAGGCAGTGTGGCCAGCACAGAGAAGGAAGCGGCCCCCAGACTCCACAGGGACGAGAACAGTGATTTCCTCCCCCTCCCCAGATTCCTGGTCAATAAACAACAACTGGATTGCTGTCATTTACACCTCCACAGCATAGGGCCCTATGGGAAGGTCCCAGGGTAGCCTGGAAGAGGGGGGAGGTTCCCTCCCACCTGGGGAGGCGAGGGAGGTGGGGAGCTCTGCCTAGCAGGCCTAGGCTTTTGCCTCCCGCAGAGGTCTAGCAGGATAACTTGACCAGGGAGGCCTTACACTCTGTGGGCCCAAAGGTGATTCTGTTCTTCACAAAACCTGGCCTGCCGACTAAATCAGAGGTCCGTTCATGGCCAGTACAGCATACATTATTTTTCCCCCCTAAAAAATGCTCAATCCCCTCCCTACATTTAAAACACCACAATAAAAATACATAGGAAATTCAAGTTTATATAGCATGCTCAGAAAAATAAATTGCCATGATTTTATACTAAATAGCTATGCAAATCTGGATCAACACAAAATCAAGCTAGATCATAATTAGAACCTGATTTGTTCTTTCTTTAAAATACTACGAACTGCTTTTTTTAAAAAAAGGTCTTTACATTCAGAAATCAGACAATCTGGAGAAAGGCCACTGAATGTGAGAACACCCAAGGCATTTGCTCTGGTGACTTATGTTGCCTTGGAATTCACACATTAGCAGGGCAAAAGGTCTGAGGCTCAAGTTTTAAAAATCCCCTCGCTAAGAAAAGATAGACAGACACACACACACACATACATACACACACACACACACACACACACACAAGTGATTGTAGTAGTTGCATACCACTAAAAGAAGGTGGGGGAGGGGTAAAAGGAGAATGGTTGAGATTGTGTTTTTCTGTTAAAATATGCAAACAAAAAACATCACACCAATCCGATTTCAGCTGCACTCTCCGATTTTTCATAAAGTAATAAGAATACCACAATTTAAAGCGAAATTCTTACCTACTTCACAACAAATTAGCAGTTTATCACTGGAAATGAGTCCCACAGTAACCAAATTTCGGGCTACATACTGATTCTTTGGGGTGACACTGTGAACATACCAAGAATCCCCCAAAGGCTGATGTTTTCTACATTTACAAACACCTTGTAGAGCTAAGAAGTCACGTGCTGAGCCAAGTTGGGGGCAAAATATCCCACTCGTCCTGGTCATCTGGAAAGGCATCTGAATGATGAATGAAGGGGGCCTATCACTCTGATTGTTAAGAATGAAAGGGACCAGCCCGGCAGATTGGCAGAGACGCACAGCAAAGGTCCCTGGCCATTTTCAGGTCTCTTATTAGTGTACCGAAATGCTAGCTTGGTGTCCCGATGTCCACTGTGATTTTGGTATACAACGGATTTCTCTCTATGTCCAACACCTTGTAAGTGAGTGTGTTCAAACCATCTGAAAGCATGGTCTCCTTTGTATGTGCAATTCGGTCAAACCTACAAGGAA
This sequence comes from Mellivora capensis, assembly GCA_004024625.1. Classification (NCBI taxonomy): domain Eukaryota; kingdom Metazoa; phylum Chordata; class Mammalia; order Carnivora; family Mustelidae; genus Mellivora; species Mellivora capensis. Next base: position 65,414 of record PISX010004497.1, on the reverse strand, counting down.
AAGATAGGCAATGGGTTGCTGTCAAAAAGAAATCTTAAGAAAAAAGCATTAAACATTTGTCCTTCACACACGCCCACCTACTCTGCCAGTCCCAAGGACAGAACCCTCCCTCTCCCTTAAGGCATGGAGCCCTCTCCAGAGCCTCATTCCTGTAGCCTCCCCCATCTGAATGGAGAAAGAAGGCATGTAAATGAACACAGAACACACCTCTGAGGATTGGGTTCATTTTTCTTGTCTCTTGAGTGGCGGATCATCCGACATTTGCCAACCACAGCATTGGGGCGAGATACAGACATACCTCGAAAAACTAATCTGCAAGGAGTAAAAGGACAAGTCACCATTGTAGAGCTGCCATGAGGCTTGGGTCCAAAAGCCCCGGCTGCAAGACTTGTGCCTCATCCACCATCTTGTTTATTGTTCTCACTCAGCCCACACCCCTGCCTGCTGTGGTACCCCACGTCCTTTTACCACAGGTTCTGTAGTTTGTGTTGGTGACTGCTCCATGCTGGGCACTGGGGGTGCCTGCCCTCATAGAACTTATAGTGCAAACTTAGAACACAGGACCATCAGTGTCAGGATGGAAGCGAGGGGGGAAGGAAGGTTGAGCACAGGAAGGGAAGCCACTCACTTTTCCTAAGCAAGACTAGGCAGAGCCAGTTGTGAAAGCAAAGGGGTGTCTGCTAGAGCATTTTGGGCAGCCAGGGCAGCTGACGCAAAGGCAGAGAGACAGAGCAAACACAGGGCCCTCAGGGAGCAACAGAAACTTCTGGGGACTGGTAGAGTCTGGAGTAGGAAGTGGCCAGAGATGAGACTGGAAAGAAGGGCAAAGGCTACATCATGGAGGCCTTCTCAGAGCTTTATAGCATCCCAATGATCAGTGCCAGTGTCTGAATGGGATATAATATACAGTTCCCCAAAGGTTTTTGGCCAAAAGGAAGTCTCTCTGATAAGTACCGTAACAACAGAGAGCAGAGAACAAGACAAGAGCCAGCCAGAACAGGATGGGAGAGTCTGTGTAGGTCTGGGGGAAAGGAATGATGACCCAAACCAAAACCTTGACAGCAACAGGGCAAGTTAGTTAAGAGGCAGGACTGGCTGTCCCTGGAGGATTTAAAGGTTTCTTCTGGCCTCATCTCCCCCAGTGCTGGTCTTGTGCCGGGCACTTGGCGAGTAGGTGCATAACAGATACACCCCTTATCTTTCAAGAAACCTGCTCCACAAATCACACTGGCTTCTTGTCCTACCACCCTCAGGGCTCCCTCCCCACTAACCTCCACAGTTCAGGTCTGTGGTGTCACCTCAGCCCTGAACACCATCCCACAGGCCCCATTTGCCCAGCTGGTGCCGTGGAAGCAAGTTTATATCTGTCTGGACCCCCTATCTGGGGCTTCTGTGGCCTTCCCACTGGGCCTGCGGGACTCAGTGCTCCGTATGCTGAAGGGGCACATGCTCCGAGTCCGGTTTTCTCCCAGGCTGATAGCAAAGACTTGGTCCATGACAGGTTCTCGTACTAAGCTCCATGTGACTGACTTCGGTGCTGCTCTGACAGACACCTTCTGTGAACTGCTCAAATTAATGTACTCCAATTCGGGAAGGTGCTAGGCTATATTCTGTTATCAAGCTCAATGACAAGCTCAGACAAGCTCCCAGAGGGAGAAGGTACTTCTTATCCACAGCTGGCAGGGCTGAAGTCTCCATGGCCAGAGAGAATTGGGCAGAATGTTGTTTCAAATGCCACTGGAATTTTTTATTTTTTTACCATCTGCAATGACAACCCCCATGATAAAGGCTTACCCACTTACAAGGAGCCCCTGGGGTGTGGATAGAGCAGGGCTGACCATGGAGAGATGGTTGTTGGGGCTGGCTGGGTCCACAAAAGTTCATTATATTACTCAGTCCTTGTTTGTGTATGTAAAAATGTTCCAGAATAAACAAATAACACGGAGATTCTGTAAAGGAACTTAGGATCCAGCCCAAAGAAACTTGTTTCGTAATCAAACAGGACCACAATGAAATGCCGAATTTTTGCAAAGGATACATGCTTACTTCTTTAGGACAAAACAGCATGTGGTATGAATCAAAGTAAACTCAACCCTTCACTTGGTTCTCATTTTGCATGTTCCAAGGCTAATGCAAAAATCACAGAAGCGAATTTTCCTAAAGACATTCTTCAGCACCTGTGGCACCTACTGGAGGGCACACTTAAGAATGTGGGCCAAGGGGCGCCTGGGTGGCTCTGTCGGTTAAGCGTCTGCCTTTGGCTCAAGTCATGATCCCAGGGTCCTGGGACTGAGTCCCACATCTGGCTCCCTGCTCGGTGCAGAGTCTGCTTCTCCCTCTGCCTGCCACTCCCCCTGCTTATGCTCCCTCTCTGATAAATAAATAAAATTAAAAAAAAAAAAAAAAAAAGAATGTGGGCCAAGTGGGGACCGTATCCCAACCGAGGAGCAATCCTTGCAGAATGACCAGGTGCTAACTGAAAACCTGGGAGTGACAGGAGACAAAGAAAGAGGTCTAAGTTGTAACCATTACCTGTTAAAAATGTCATCATCTTCACCTCCCCAGCCCCAATAGTTATTAGGAAATCCATTGATGGTGAGAAACTGTTGTTTACTTAGAGCAGAGACACCTCCAAAATACTGAACATAAGGTAGGCTGGGGGAGAAACACACACACAAAGACCAGTGGTTAGGTAAGTCTTGACTTTTCAAAATAAAGCATGCTCAAAGCATAAACACTTATAACGTTACCTTTATTCTCTGGGACTTTTTAATTGAGGTTTATGAGGGTTATCTTTGTTCTTTTTTTTTTTTTTTAATCAGACTGAGATGATCTCAGAGAAGACACAGATATCAAAAAATAGAATCTTGCTCTAAGGATACTGTGTTGCTTCTGTGGTTACCTGGAAAACCAGTTAGTGACAAGAGCATAAGCCCACTTTTGTGCCCCATTCGGGAATCTGCTTTTCTATGCGTCTTGCTCCTGCAGGGGAAATCTTTATCCAGGAGGTCCTGGAAACTGAGACTGCAATAAAGCCTCCTTGTGCCCACCCGGTCATGCCCTCCCTTCCCACCCTCAGCCCATCTATCAGTCTAACCTTCATAGGCACACTGGTCTCAAAACGGACCCCAACAGTCAAAACAGTATTTCTGAAAATCTGCTAAAATAACATTTTCTAGGAAATTCCCACCACATTCTGACTTAGCAAAATATATAAGGGTGAATCTATTTTGACACGTTTTCAAGCAGTAGGGCATCTAGACTCTCATCTTTCCACACCTTTTTGTATGTTACTCTTTCAATGGTGATGAAATGTTAAGACTCAGGTCATGTCCAAAAGCCATACAAAGGTTTTCCATGGGTCCTTTAAAGCCTGTGGTTTTGTGACGACTTTGTGTGCAGCACCAACCCACACTAGGGCTTTTACTGGAATCCAGAGAGACTAAAATCCATCACACAAATTAAGGAAAACTCTAACTCAGAGTTCAAGAGGGAAGTCAGCCAAACCATCCAGAACATAAGAAAAAAAAAATGTAATTATTATTTTCAAATACATTCAGGACATCTGACTGTGAGTATCCATGAAGATCCCTGGGGCCTGCTTTAATGAGTCAAAGGTAATCCATCTGTAACTAGGTATTGTCCTTTAGGTGCCCAGTCACCCACCTTTGGGCATACCTCACACTACAGTCTGTGCCTGATTACAAGGGAGGGTTTGAACCAGGTGGCCAGGCCAATAAGATTTCTCACAATCAGTGTTTATACAGAAAGGACTCTTGGTGACCTCCCAGGAAAGTACATGCTGAGATGATGAGATTCGGTTTCGCTGCCCATGCTGTTTTCTCTGACCAGCCGCCTGTCCCCCAAGCCTGACTGGTTCTGGGTAAGACAGGCATGGTGCTGTGGCAAAGAATGAGGTCATCACCACCGTGCTTCAAGGGGGGAATGAAGAAGGGGCGAGGTTTGAGCTCATGTATCTCAAAGATAAGAAGATACATGAACAGGAAGGTAGGGAGGGAAGTTAGGAGGGTGCAGGGTGACGTTTAAGGCCAAATTCTCCTCTCTTTAAGATAGCAAGTTTAGGGGCTGGTCTGGGGGAACAACTTCACAGCATCCCTATTTTCTTTTCTTTGCTTTTTAATTAAGCAGGCTCCATGGCCAAAGTAGGGCTTGAACTCATGGCCCAGCCACTGATAGCCACACACTCTACCAACTGAGCCAGCCAGGTGCCCCTTAGCATCCCTGTTTGCATCTCCCAGCCCTTGTTCCCCCAGCAAGGGAGGATAGAACAAAATCATGGGGAATAAAATGAGTCTGAAAGATAGCATCTGTATCTAAACCAAGGGACTGCAGGTCCACACGGGCCTGCCACACTGGGGCAGCCAGCCAAAGCCAGGGCTGCCCAGCACACAGCTTCTTGGACCTTTGAGCTGACTTAGAGCAGGGTGGGGAAGGTCAATCTGCTCAACTAGTGGGTGATTTAAAACAACTTTATGTTAGTATAAACATGGGTTTATGGGTTAGTATACACATGGAACAAAGTGCCTTTATTTTTTTTAAGGTGAAAAAAAAAAGGCCACAAGGCTATTTTTCACCTATGACAATACTCTTTGGATTATACCAGTGCCCTTGGGGACAGGCATCAGCTGGCCTCATTAGGGGCATTTTGATGGAAAAGTCTGGGTCCCAGTGTCTAAACAGAAGCCTGTACTTTGCAGGGAAACAGAATCATGTTCTTTCTTAAGTACCAAGGTACACCTACTAAGGTACCCAAATCCAAGAATTTACTGGGGGAAAGGATTCCAATTTGCTTCCTGAACTGGGTGGGGGGAGGGAATAGAAGAAAGCAAGGAAATATAGTATCTGTTTGGAGCCTACAGGCTACAGCCATCCCAAACACAAACACCCTTCTTGCCTGGATGTGCAACGTTATGAGTGTTTCTGGATTTTACTTTCCTCCTTAAATCATAACTGACTTTGGGCTTAAAAAGCACCCTGTTCTCAGGGGAAGGATTCTCTTCCAGAACCTAAAGGGATACTCCTGGGCTGGAGGGGCTGCATTTCCTAGTGGTCAGGTTTTCTGTAGCTTCTGGTGGATATCTCTTACCTAAATCCAAACTTATCCATGGCTACAGAAATGTGCCGTGGCTGTGGGAAACACCTGTAGGCATTGTGGTCGTTCATTGGAATGAGGTCCACGTCACTAAACACAAAGCAGTTGTAGTCATAATCCTTCAGGGCCTCTTGAAAGCCAATGTTGAGGAGCTTAGCACGGTTGAACATGGTTTCTCCAGCCTGGGGCAGAAACAGAACAAGTGCTATCAGATACCGCAAGGCGACTGAATAGAATACTCACTCGGACTGGTGACCTGTCAACTACATGTGATCCTTAGTCCACTCATTTTTTCTGCTCTCACTTTACAAATCAATACCGCATGGCATGCCCTGCATCAGCAATCCCTCTTCTAGGAACTGAATTATCACGGAGGACTTGCAAATACACAAAAATGAACTTGCTCACCATGGGATTTTTATCACAGCAACAGACTGCAAACAATGCCATAAGCATTGCTAAGGAACTGGTTAAATAAATTATGTAACACCCTTAAAATGGAATAGAGTTGTTAAAAAAAAATAAGGAAGCTCTAAAAGGAAATGATTTTCAAGATAGTATTGTTAGGCGAAAAAGCATTTAAACGTATGTGTCATGTATTTAACACACTTCATATAGACTAATTCCCATAAAGATAGCCAGGAAACTGGTACCTATGGACTTTTTACTTCTTCCCTCTTGGTATGGCTGACTATGGTTTGATCACCATATTGTGTGCCTTCACATATGTCTGTCATAAAATTAGGTACCAGAGAAATAGCACGGACCCAAGTCAATCTCTGCTCTCGTTGTGTTCACAGCATAGGGTGGGAAGCTGTGTGATACACTCTATGACAGAAACAGGGTATATGAGAGAGAAGAGGACACCTGCTTCAGGATGCCAACCACTGGGTCCCAAAGCACCAAGTCTGTTGGTGCAAAGGTATTTCATATTTCATTTACTTATTTTCAGTTCCCCCACTAGAATATAAACTCAATGAAAGCTGGAATTTTTAACTTTTTCTTCACCCAATGCCTGGAACACTGTCTGGCATACAATAAGAGCTCAACAAACAACTGCTGGATGGATGGATGGATGGATGGATGGACGGATGGACAGATGGATGGATAGATGGATGCATAGACCAAGGGTTGGGTTTCAACAAACAATGGCAGATGACAATTCTGGGAAGCTTCAACCAAGGGCTCCCTCAGGGTCGCCACCAAGGGTCTCCGCTCTGAACCACAGCCCCAGGTTAGCAGGGACAGTAACAGCATCGACACTGCCACCCTTACAGTTAGCAGTCCACAAGCCCTTCCACATGTGTAGTCTCATCCCGGCCAGAATCCTCCCAACAATGCCATGAAGAAACTAACATACAAAAGTGATGCAGCTGGAGCTGGACTTGGCACTCCGAAATCCTCATTTAGCATACTCTCCCAATCCCTCATGGAATCAACAAGATCAGGGCCTTCAACTTTGGGGGAAAGTATATCTCACAAGGGTCTACAGTGGTTACACAACTTCCAAGGTGGGCTCCCAACGTCTTCTCTCCAGGCCCCCAAGAAAAGATTTGGAAACTGGTGCTCTAGAAGGCTGCCTGTGTGAGGACAGAGCATATGGATGGTGCCACAGTTGTGCAGCCTCAGGTGGGTGACTCAGAGAAACCAACCACTTAAGAAACACAAGTATCAGGAAGTCAGAAAGAGCAGCCAAGAGAATAGTGAATGAACTAAGGAAACATTTTATACAAGAGCTCCTTTCTTCAGCCCATGACAAAGCTTTCTAATCATGCATAGTGAAAGGAGAAGGCTGAGCCCAATGGCACACACTGTGTTCTTTAGTTGTACCCACCAGTTAAGAGTCATTTAGAATCCTGCCTTCCGCTAATTCTCTGTAAGTCTTGAGGTAAAAAGAAATTTGTAACAACCTTTATCCCAACCCAGACTTACTACCTTCTTCTCAGACCCCTGAACCTTCTGGCAATGCAGAGACAGATCTGCACTTGGTACTTTCCGTCTTGTTCCTCTAGCCCTATGAAGACCCTAAGACTTAGCTTTCTCTGAATGTTTTCAGCCCCACTAACCACTTTTCCAACAAGTGAAAGGGTATCCCAACAAAGCCTTTTCACACCCAGGTCGCAGATTGTGGAGGGTGGCCACCCAATTCTCCCTTTTCTTGGTACATTCTCTAAAACAGGGGCAGGGAGCTCTTGATGGACATGCCCAAGCCACAGAGCCTGGGCTGCTAGCCATGACTATCTGAACTAAGGATATGTCTGACTGAGACTATACTAAGCATTTTTCCTCTCCCAAGAACTGCCAATTTGGAACCATGAATGGGCACCCCTAGCACCATGCCCCAAGAACACTGGCAGCCTAGAGGAGAAACCCAAGGAGTAGATCTATCCTTTTCCCCACTGGCGGCATAACGGCTTCTTCAACTCAGTAAGGCACTTCAGTGTCTGGTCCACAGTTTGAATGAGTCAGGCAGTTTTCTAAAATAGCCTGAACCGTATATCACTCCTCTCAACCTAGCCTCACCTCTGTGATTCTGGGAGAGGGAAAAGGCAGGGTACATTCTTACAGGTCTAATTTCCTACCAGAGTCCTTAGGAACATCAGAGCAGCAGAATGGTAGATAAGTAAAGTACGTGTCTTCCCCTTCCTCCCCTGGGATTATAGAAAGTCAACTCTTGGCTTCTCTGGATGAAACGGTGTAACACCTTGGATAACCTTCTTGATAAGAAAGACAGGCCCTGGCAAGCCTTCCAACCCCCACCACTAACAGGAGGAGTTTATTCCTCTGGGGGGAGGGTGGAAAGATACCCAGCCCTCATTCCTGCCTCTTCTCAATGGGCACATGCATCCAGTACATCTTCTGCTTCCTACCCTCAGGTAAATATTGATCAAGCACCACTACTGTCCAGCCAAGCCAAATACATAGCTGTGGAGACTGACACAGGCATTTTTTTTTTTTTTCTGACACATGTGTTTTCATCCCAGGAATGCCAGCTTCTTGGCTTCTTAGCTATGTGACTTTGGGTAAACCACACCTCTAGGTCTCCAGTTCCTCATCTGGTTATTTGGATGACAACAGGTGGGTTTTATTAGATGAGACAATGCATGAAAAGGCCTTTGCACACTGTCTGGCAACAAATGTCAGCTACTATCATTATTACAGGAGTAAGTCTTCCCATCCATCTTGAACAGACTTTTAGTTACCACATGATCCAGTGATTCCACTCCTAGGTATTTACCTAAGAGAAATGAAAACTTATGTCCACACAAAAACTTGTCTACAACATTTATAACAGCATTATTCAAAGTAGATAAAAAGTAGAAACAACCCAAATGTCTGCCAACTAATACACGGATAAATAAAACGTGGTATATCCCTACAATGCAATGTTATTCAGCAATAAAAAAGAATGAATGCTGATATCAGGCTATCACATGGCCAAACCTTGAACACATCATGTTAAGCTAAAGAAGCCAGTCACGAAGGACCACATAAAGCATAATTTCATTTACACGAAATGCCCAGAACAGGCAAATCGGTAGAGACAGAAAGTAGATTAGTGGTTGCCTAGGGCCAGGTGGAATGAAGGGATGTAGAAGCTAAGAAATTCCAGGTTTATTTTTGGTGCAATGAAAATATTCTAAAATTGATAAAGGAGATGGGCGCACAGCTCCCGAATATACCAAAAACCACTGGATTATGTACTTTAAACAGGCGACTCGCATGGTATATAATTATATTTCAATAAGGGGATTAGCAGAAAGAAAAAAAAAAGTTAAGAAAAAAGAAAAAACCCAGATCCAAAGACAGAGGAGGACCAAGGATCATACTTCTCCCTCTATCTCATATATTCACTCTTGTCATTTATTGGGTATCTGCTTCAGGCTTAGCTATAGGGCTACAGAAAAGGAAAAGACACAGTCCCCGTTCTGAGTAGTTCCGACTTAAACAGGCAATTATAATGGGGTGATATGGAGATGAAGACACTGATCAAATCCTAGGGGATTGGAAAGGCATGGGAAGAGTGCTCCTAGAAGAGAAAGCAGCATTTGTAAAGGCTGTGAGGGAAAAAAGAACCATTCAAGAAGCAAAAAGAAATACAGAATGGGGAAGCCAAAATAAGACATGAGGGTGAATGTGGACCAAATCCCACCGGGGAGGGGAAGGCTGGGAACTCTGGTAAAGTACTCAGGCTTTGTCTTTAATTCAGGCCATGGGAGCCCTTGAAGATTTTAAATGAAGATTAGGCTTTTAGATGTCAAGCAGGGCCTTCTGCCTTATCCCACAACTGAAGGCAGGGAGATCCGCTTGGAAGCTGCTGCATGATTCATATGAGATAGAGAGTAGGCAGTCATGGCGGGCAGGTAGAGAACGCCTTCCTCCAAGGGCTAACACAAGGGCTCCACGTTCCCACTTCATGCCTCACCTGGTCCCTGGGCATGTGCACTGAACCCACAAGCAACGCTTTTAGAATGGGTACCAGAGTCTGGTCTAATCCCCAGGCAAATCCTGACTATGGCTAAAGCAAGAATGGCCTTCTCTTTATTACAAGACACATGATCAACTGCAGAAGGCCAAGGCCTCCCGTAACCAAGCTCTAACAGTCTCTAAAGGATTGGTTAAACCACTCTGCCCTCCCTGGATTTTAGGCTCACGTGCATATACTGCTAGACACTTGCCCCAACCAAGAGAGCTTGGGGTCTAACCATACCTGGCCCCTTCACCAAAAGACACAGCAACAATGAGGTTGGAAACAGTAAGCCAAAGCCAAGACTCAATGAATCAGAATCTCTGTGATGGGAGAGACAATTTTGTTCCCATACACATGCCCTGGCCTGTCACAAAGACAAACAAAGACACACACACACACAAGCCTTCTCAACACCCACAATAACCCACAGGCTCTCAAACCCACAGATCTGGAGGCAGGTCTACAGTCAGTGGAAATGTTTGCTAAAACTCCCCTTGCATGCTTTTCTGTGCCCAATCAGACACTAAGAGAAAAGGCCTCGGCCGAGTGGGTGGCAGGAAAGCAGAGAAAGCTCTCACTGGGCTGTCCAGTGGCGGGACTGACCCGCGGGTGGAACCCGGGGCAGTAGACAGGCTGGCTGGGAGGTAATCTCTGGAGAATTGCTGGGATTATACAAACGCTGAGCTCGTGGAAGGCTAATATCCACTCACCCATGATTTCACAGCAGTTGGGCCTCGGCTCTTAACCATAATAATATGGTAGCCTCGAACTGGGAAAAGGCTCTCAACAAGACCCGGATCTGAGACTTCAGCTCTTCATCCAGGGAGTAAATGAAATGGGGCCCTTCAGGGCAAGAATAAGCATATCCATGGCCCCTGCTGGACTAGAACACAGCCCTAGGTTGCCCTAGGTTGCCTTCAGGGAGAACTGAGTGGATAGTACAGTCCAATAGGGATTCTGGGTGTAAAGGGAGCAGAGAATGGAGTTTTTAAACCCCAGCTCCACAGAAGCCATAGTAGGATATCCTCCTCCTTCCCTGGATCTGAGGCCCTGAGATCTTTCTTCAGGAAAACATTTTAGAAAATAAAGGGCTTAAAGGAACTTGACCATTTATATGAAGGACTATAAACCTATTTAAAGTGCTTCTGAACCCGTAATTCCGTGCCAGAATATCTAGCCTGGAGAAAAGATTCTAAATGCGGAAGCAAGCAGACACGGAATTGACACCAGGGAGAAAGTGGGAATTATCTAAATGCCCTGTAGCAGAGGAACAGCTAAACGCCTTACGGTAGGGCCGCATGTCACAGGAGAGTGCAGACAGTGGAGATTATGAGGCTATGAGAGAACATGGGAAGATGCTGATGACACAGAGTTGAAGAAAAATGCAGGACACAAAAGGATATACACAAACAGTATGAGCTCAACTGTGGCTTAATTTTAAGGCAAAGCATCTCAGACCTCTGCACAACAGGCTGGCTTCCAGTGACCTCAGCATTTCCGAGCGAGCCCACAGAGACTATGACCTTGCCTGGAGACACCAGGGCCCAGGCTCGGGTTTGATTTGGGGATTGTGGACATTACCAGGGTGGCAGCAGTGGTGGCGGCGGCGGCGGCAGTCACAGCAGGAGTTAAGCCGGCACTCCTCTCCCTCTTTCTTTCTCTCTCTCTCTCTAGGAGGTGGAGGGCACAGAAGAGGAGGTAGGTGGAGAGTAAGAAGCAGATCACAGAGAGGAGCTCCTCCTTCAGCTTGCTTTGCTACAAACAGGATTAACAAGTAAAAGCAAAAGGGCCCCACTAGAACAAAAAAAAAAAAAAAAAAGAAGAGACAAGGATGGATGCAAGGGAGAGAGGTAAGGAAGAGAGGCAATGTCAAGGTTATGAAGAAAGGATGGGGGTGGTATTCTGACCCCTCTTGTTCCAGGGCAAAGGCAAATTCCTAAGAAGCTGTCACTCCCCATCATGACATCACAGGGGAACAGGGAAAATGTCGTTTCTCAGAACAATGTCCAGGGAGGCAATTCACAAGTCTGTGAGTACCTATAAGTGCTCTGCCACACTCCCCAGGAGAATGGACCAAGCCACGGATGGGGAAAGAGGAAAACACACAGCAAAGGAAATGACCAGTCACTGGGACAGCACACGAGCTCTGGTGGGACACAGACACTCCCAGTCTTCCCATAATGCTCCCGGGCCCCCAGGATCCAGAAGGTCCCAGTGCTCAAGGAAGGGGGTGCTGCAGGATAGGACTGGCCCTACCACTCCTGAGCCCCATTCCTGCGCACATCAATCTGGGTGCTGACAGCTTCAGGAGAAAAATGGAAGGCAGGGATGGGTGGCAGGGAGGGGATGGTGAATAGACAAGATCAACACAGAAACCAAACCAGTGGGGGCCATAGGCCTGGGCTGTTGTCCTTCTCCACAATGGGAGGGACCCATGAGTCTGACTCAGTCTAACTCATCTTGGCCTCATGTAGGAAACAGCTATTTGGCCCAGTGACAGAGGTAAGTTGCTGAGGTGTGGTTACTCTCACTCATTACTCTCACTCATAGAGGGTATAACAGGCTGTCTCCAAAGCTGGCCATACTTGGTTCCAGACAAGCAGCCTGGAACTACCTTACAACAGTGCACAGACAAAAAGGAAGAGGTAAAAAAATTCCAAAGCCTAAGAACCCTCAGGCAGGCCCCCTCTGTTGCACCCTGAGACTTTCAGACCAAGATTTACCTGTCAGGCATGACAACTGGGCAAGCCTCCCACGGGGGCTTGAGGCTGTTACTCCAAAGCTGCTACTCACCTCTCACAACCCACTGGGACTCAAGATGGTGTTGCCAGATGGATATGGAGCTGTTTCCCAGTGAGGGGAATGACTGTGTTCAGGACTGAATGTGGCAAAGCAAGGCATTCCTTAGGCCTCAGGTCATCGCTGTACAAATCCCAGCTCCGCCACCCAGCCATCATGGGTCCCCGAGCAAGCTGCTTACCTTCGTAAGCTTTCTCTCAGCAGAAACAATGAGTACCCCTCTGCCTTACTGGGGGGCTGGCAGGGTCAAAATTCAAAGTGAGACCATGAAAGAGGTTCAGTCCAAAGGACATAAAAGTCTATGACCATCAACAACCACAGGGCTAAAGTAGGTTCTCTGCATTTTTCCTGAAAAGCAAGGTTACCCTGAGGCAATGTCCCAGGCAGCCTGCTCTGGTCAGCAAGGAGGAAGCCTTGGAGGGAGGCCTGGGGAAGGGCTGCGCAGGTTGGTTCCCAAGGCTCATGACCTGCCCTGACTGGGAAAGGAGGCTTCACTTCCAAGAGGAACAGACCTCACCAGAGAACCAGGAGCAAGGGGTCCTGAGGATGGGTGCTCAGTAAATGGGCAGGAGTCCCAGGGAGTAGCTGCTAGCTCCAAACCCTAACTGAGCACTGGACTGTGCGTGGAGCTATGGAGTCAGGGAGCCAGAGGGAAATCAGACCTAATGGGGTCTAGAGGCTGCAGGCCAGGGAGAGCATGCACACATAGAATCCCTCCTCACCCCTCATTAGAAAGCACTGAGAGGCCTGGGAACAGTGGGGAGGAGAAGCTGGCTCCACTCCAAGGCCTCACAGAGCTAACTGAAGTGGGGGTGGGGGTTAAATAGTGGCTAGAAAGTGGAAGGACAGGCACACAGGGCAGAGGGGGCCGCATAAGCAAAGGCACAAGGAGGGGGACACAGTGAAGACAGGAGTCCAGAGTCTGTGGTGTCAAGTGTGTCTAAAGGAGGGCTGAGGAGGAAGTAGCTAGAGGTAGGTCATGGGGGAACTCAGATGGTCTCAGATGCCAAGCTTGGCACTTTGGACCCTTGACTGTAGGCAGCGGGGACACAAGGAAGGGCTTAAAGGGTAACATGGTCAGAACTAGAAAGATCTTAGAGAGCTGAGTAAGATCAGAAGCACCAGAGGATACACAGAATTGGACATACCAGTCCTGGCCCCTGACTCAGGACAAAGGACTGCACGGTTATGACAAACCTACCTGACCAGCTGGGCCTCCATTCCTCACCTGTTTGGTAATTTTTATGCTGGTTAACTTCACAAACATCCTCTATTTCATATATATGGCTTTTACTACCAGGTGGTAACCTGCCTTTCTTTCACTGTAGGTGGTTTTGTAGTTTCCTTTCCTTGTTTAAAGTATGAGGAGTTACAGCACCCCTCCCCCATCTGCTATGACATCTTGGCGTCCATCTCTGCACCAAAGCCCCAGAGTCGGACTGCAGGTGGGTCATCGGCGCCACCAAGCAGCACCCTTGGCTCCAAGAGGGCAGACAGGCCAGAACCCTAATGGGAGGCTTGAACACTGGGGAGGTCAGGGCAGGAGGAGAGGTGGAGACCAGAGGACGGACAGCAATTTCAGCTGGTGAAGGCTTCCCTGCTCCCCCCCACCCCACTTACTGTGAGATGCAAATTGTTATGATAATTGGGGGGGCCTAAGCCAAAAGGGAGTGGTTAACATGGACACTGGTAGGGGCCACAGAAGCCCATGGAACCTCACAACCCTACTTGGCAACCCGACTCAGAAGAAGCTGCTGGGTTTGACATGGTCCCTAAGTCCCCTGAGATTCTGTTTCCAGTGACTACCCACTCTCCTCTGACCCCGTGGAGCCCGTACAAATGGGAGGGAGGGTCTCGAGGCTGGTACTCAGTAGAGGTGAAGCAGGAGGCAGGGAGAGCAGTAAAGAGTTCATCACTAGAGCACTGGGCAAGGAAACAGGAAGAAAGGAGGGGTAAGAGGGGAAAAGGAAGGTAAATCATAGCAATAACAGTTAGTGTTTACTGAGGGTTTGCCCTGTACCAGGTGCTTTACAGGCCCCACGTGCAAATAGCAAAACCTCTCCCTCCTGCCAACGAGGAAACAGAGGTCTGAAAAATTTGAGCTTATGGTCACGGCGTGGGGAAGTGGCAGAGCTGGAACTCAGGCAATCCAAGCCTGAAGCTCACCCCCAGCCCTTCTACCCACCTGGGAGAAAGACTGAGGAAGGGACCAGATGGCCCAAAGGACAGAGTGAGTGCAGGTGCAGTGAGAGGGCACTAGGTGACAGGGACTGGGCTGGAGCTGCAGCCTTCCTGTCATTATGTGACCTCCTACTGCTCCTTTCCCCTCTCTGAGCCTCGTTTCCTCAGGGGTACAAGAGAGTAGATGTTTTCATACTACCCGGCCTTGGGGGACCAGGCAGATCCCAGCAAAGACTGAAGGGGAAGGGGGGAGGTGTGGGGTTCAAGATGGGAACACTGTCTCCAGTTCACATACAAAAGCTGCCACAGTGACCTGCTGTTGCTGGGGGGACTGCATAGCATTTCCATGGGGCAGGAGGTTCTGTTCTCCAAAACCTGTTTGAGAACCTTTGGGATGGATGTCTCCTCCTTGAAGAGGCCCCTCCTACTTCAAGCATTCTTTCTCTCTCATCTTAAATGGGGCAGGCAGGGTATCTGAGGCAGGGAGATGATGGGAGGCTTGAATGCCTATTTATAGGAAGGCCAAAGCCAGATGCTATTAACTCCCTTTCTTCCTCTTCTTTATATAACAGCAAAAGAGAACAGAGGAAATTCCTAATTTGTAGGTGGGGCATGCTCCAAATGTTTCTTCTTCTGCTGTCTTTTCAAGGATTAGGTTTCCTCTCACCACTTTATTACATGCATTTTACGGATATCATACAGATGATTTTCTTTACCGGAAAGGCAGAGCAAACTTTAAGTTTCTTCATGATTCAGTTATCTGGGAGTAAGATCATACTTTCCCAAAGAAATCATCAGGGTAGAGTTGGAGCAGAATAAATAAGATTAGCTGGTGGAGAGAGAGATAAGGAGGAAAAGATTTTCCCAAGGTGGAACGTTTAAAAAAGAAGGAAAAGATGGAGAAGCAAAAAAGACATGGAAGGGGGGTGGTGAGATAATGATACTGAAAAGACTAGAAGGGAAAAAAGATGTAAATATGTTTGGAAAGCTAAAAATAAGATATTTCCAACATTAAACTGCAAGTGGAAAGAGACTGGGGGGTGGTGGTCTCAGTTCCTAGGGAAGTAAAGAGGTAGGTGGGGTGGGGAGATAGGGTTGGGGGGAAGGAGGGAGGTATTGGTTTAGGCCTGCTTTCCCCAAAGTGTAATTCAAAGAACATTCATTGCTTGAGACGGTTCTTGGAAAACAGATCTCCAGCCAGCCAAGCTCAGAAAACACCGGGTGCTGAGTAGCTTTGGAGGCTGTAACATACACCAGCACACTAGAGGTTCTGCAGGAAGGAGGCCTGCTTCCCATTGTTCCATCCAGCATTTCTCAAATACACGTGGCCTCAGAGCTCCATTGCAGAAAGCACACCTTGAAAGAAGCCCCGTCTTATGCAGTGGCTGGTGTGAGCCAGCACAGCAGTGCCACCGGCCAAGCTGGCTTGCTTGGTTGTTCCGCCAGCTGGGACTGGGGCAGGCAGGAGCATCTAGCTGGTATAACATTTTCAGAAGCCTGTTGTGTAAAATCTGGGAAACATCTATACAAATTCTGTCATAGGAATTTAGGAACATGGCTAAATTTCACTGGTCCAATATTTGTTTTGACCTTATAATTGAACGGGGAGGTCTCCCATTCTCCTAAAATACAGCCTATCTCTACCTTAGCATCCTTCCCTCCAGTCTTCCTTGACCTGGTTCACCTAAATTAAAAAACTCAGCATCACCACGAATTCTTTTACCCTCCTTACTCAAGTATATATTTTAATCTAATTTATATGCTATCTAGCCCACAGTTGTCTATCTTGTGTGCAGGCAGATTGGGGGAGGCTATCAGATGCTTTGTGTAGTAAGCCCTGACAACACTGTTGTCTATAGTTTGTCACTCATCTACCAGTATAGTAACCGTCGAAGAGAGGAAGGCAATGCAGCTGGCATGACTTATTTTTGGTGATCCCTACTGGCTCCTGGCAATGATGGCTTCCTCTTCTAGGCACTCACTGCCATTGCTTTAATAATGTTTCTGAATCTTGCCACGATCAAGATGTGTTCATTGGCATCAGACAAATGTTCCTTGATGACAGGGGTTTTCTTGAACAAATACTGGTTGGACTGAAGTGGCTTGGATTTTATAGGGCATTTACCTATTCTCTCTCACATTCTCAACTATTCTTCTAAGATGATCCACAACTGTCTGGCTGTCTTGCCTGCAGATTTTCTAAGGGCCTTGGTCCATGGCCCATTTGGTCAGGGGACTTAAAGAGCCTTGAGGGGTTTGCCTGCCACCTACTCCCCCACCTTGAACTTCAGTTCCCTTTTAGCAGGGCTGTTCTGCTCTTCCCTACCTGACAGACTCAGCTCCTTACACCTGGCCCTATCACATCTGCTGCTTTCCTATCCCTGTGGTCAACTTTATCTCTGGGAATATGCATAACTTCTTTCTGCATTAAAGCCCCTGTTCACTGGCTCCAGCTGAGATGCCCAGGTGTCCCTCCAGGCCTTAGAATGTAGTCCAATACCCTGGTTCTTCCAGGTCACTCACTTCTCTTGCCTTCCTCTGAGTTTCCAAAGCATTTGGCAGCCACCATCCAATCACATACTATTTGGGACTGTTAACAAATTATTCCCTAGAAGGGTCCCACTTGCCACTGTGGGGAAGGAAGCTTCTAGACAGATAGAACTGGGTGGGACCTTACTTCTTTAGAATCTCTCTGCAGCACAATGTCATGGCAGTGCTCAGAAATGGTCGATGGGGGGCGCCTGGGTGGCTCAGTGGGTTAAAGCCTCTGCCTTCGGCTCAGGTCATGGATCCCAGGGTCCTGGGATCGAGCCCTGCATCGGGCTCTCTGCTCAGCAAGGAGCCTGCTTTCTCCTCTCTCTCTGCCTGCCTCTCTGCCTGCCTCTCTGCCTACTTGTGATTTCTGTCTGTCAAATAAATAAAATCTTTAAAAAAAAAAAAAAGAAAAAAAGAAATGGTCGATGGACACACTGCTATTTCCAACCTCCCTCTGGTCCCAGGAAGGCAAACAAAAGCCCTCCACTTTGATGGAAGCTGTCAACTACCAACACTTTTACTACCTCAAGCAGCTCCAGAATTTATCTTGAAATGGACAGTGAGTCTTTTAGAATGGGTATACTATCCTCTTCAGATGAATTTCAATGAACTTTAGTATACAGACAGGGTAAATGTGTTATTCCACCTAGTAAGTTATAAAATCATGAATTTAGGTATTTATAATAAACTCAAAACACCAAAGTTACACTCTTAGAAAAATAATAGTGCTTCTCAAATAAACTGGAAATCAGCAAAGTTATTTTTTAAAAACTACATTCTAGATCAATCTGATTCTCCAGGTCATGCTGATAAAGGCTAACATGTCTTCCACATTAGTTTCCTAAGCATGGCTAAGCTCAACACACACAAATCAGACATGCAGTGAGCAGCTCTCCTTTCTCAGACCCAGCCTAGTGCACACGATGCTCATTGGCCTAAAAATTCGATTTCCCCAGCCATTTTGCTGGGGGCTGGCATTCAGGCCTGATCTAAGGGTGCTATCTCCAGCAGGTGTCCCAGAAGATACGTTAGACTGGATAAATTTGAAGCTGCCTAAAACTCTGACATTTAAATGGATGTTTTTATCTTTTTTTTTTTTTTTTTTTTTAAGGAAAATACACAACTACCCAAGGATGGGAAATAATCAATGCTCTATTTTGGGAGAATGAGGATTGTTGTGTTTCTCTCAATTTTGCTGGAAGTGCACTTGCAGCAAAAAGAAAACAAAATACCCCAGTAAGCAAATACCTTGCCCAAAGAGCAGACAGCGACAAGCAAGTTGTATGGTATCTGGTTTATCTGCATTGCCTAAGGAGGGTGAGGCTGGCGGGGTTATAAAATGTCACACATCTAGTATCGGATTCTTTCTCTCACCCCTCATTATTCACATACTCCCTCCCTCACTCCGTCTTCCCAGACCTCACCTGGTTGATAACATAGATGCCGTAGTCTAACTGCTGACGCTGTAGGACTGGGTGCAAGTAATACAGCCAGTACTTGAGGTGTTCCTGCCGGTTACGGAATGGAATAACGATGGCCACCTTGTGGGGAGAGATGCAGTTCTTGGGGGTATAGCGGCCGCCCACCTTCACCTCTGGGTTCTGTTTCTCCACAAGCTTCAGGTCCACAGGCATGTTAAACTCGATCACCATGGGGCCGACTACAGAGGTGGAAGGAAGGAGAAGTTAGCAGGCTGCAGTGTTCCCCCAGGCCACAGCCTCAGGAGACATATCCTCCTGGGAGGCAGTATGGCTACGAAAAAGGCACTTATGTCCAGCACTAGGACGACCAACCATCCCAGGAAACCCCTTAGGCCCAGGCAAAGCTGGACAGCTGGTCACCCTATGAAGCACGCATCTGCCCAGGACCCACTCCCCTGAGATTCTAGGTTTCTCAGCTCTAACTGGAAAGGGAGTGGCTGCTGCTCAGACTTCCTGAAAGGTTGTTTTAAGGATCAGAAAATGGATGAGGAAGCACTTTCTCAGAAATCCTGAGGTGAAGACCTAACTTTGCCACCTCCCAGCTGTGTGGCCTTGCACAAATCCATCAACTCTCTGAACCTAGTCTAGTTGGGAAAAGGGGTGTATGTGTGTCTGTGTATATGTGTCAGGGAGGATGGTGTTGTGGAAATCAGCCTCAAATCGGAAGGTAATAAGGAGTAGTATGAGGAACCCATGTCTCAGGAAGACACCTGATACACAGATTAAAAAAACTCCAGGGGTAGGGACCAGAGGAACTGAGACCTAGAGCAGACTATGGGATGATGAGAAACAGCTGAAAAGAACACCAAAGAAGGATGCTTAGTAGTAAGTATTGGTGGTAGAATAACAAAGGAGATGAGGAAGGGAGAGAAAGAGAGGACCACCAAGTTTCTATCCTAGAAGAATACGGTTCCAGATGAGAGAAGTAAATTAGTAAGAGAACTCTTGACTTAGAAGAAAAATTGATGATGTGGATGGTGGATTCTGAGGTAATGATAGGGTAGTAGTAGTGGGAGAGACCAAGGTCAATATCCAGATACAGCCATGGAAATCCTTGTTTCCTAAGGTGGAGCTAGGAGAGGACTCCACTCCTCAGCTGGGGACTGACCTTCATGTGGCATGCACAGTGGAGGGCAGGGAAAAGATGACAGGCCCAGGAATACACAGGAAACTGGGGACAGACTCAATACTCAAACCCAAGGCACCTGGGTAATTAGGCATCTGCCTTTGGCTCAGGTTATGATCCTGGGGTCCTGGGGTTGAGCCGTGAGTTAGGCTCCCTGCTCAGCAGGGAGACTGCTTCCTCTCTCGCTCTGCCTTTGTCCCTCCTCCCACATTCGTGTTCTCTCTCTCAAATAAATAAATAAAATCTAAAAATACAAAAAACAAAAAACAAAAAAACTCAAACCCAGAGCCCCAGTATTCCCTGTAGGCCAGACTTTCTCCAACCAGGTTCCAGGAAACGATAATTCCGGTAAGATGCTCAATGGAAGAACATGTCACCTGGTCAAATAAGCATACTCAATCTTAAGGCACACCAAAGGCTCTGAGAAGTTGTGCAGTCAAGAAACCCCCTTCCCTTTATATAACCCACCATTTCCCAAACTTATTTGGCCATAGAACCACTCGACCAGGGAACACATTTTGAGAACTGTTACTCTAGTGTAACCAGCTTGACCTGTGAAGCCAACTAGCCATGAGAAGAAAGGCAACTGCAGAATAGAGGTGGGAATGCTGACCACACACTGGGCGCAAGCTCGCCTGAAACATGCTGGTGAGACCCACCCGAGGCCCACCACATATCACTCCTTTGCCCTATTTATTCATCAGTAACATGTGATGCTCCAAGCACCCCTTGTGTCCAGAAATCACTCACCCTCTTGAAACGAGCCCCAGAAAAGGAAGTTGTGATTCTTGCTCCTCTTGCTTGTCAGCAGGTGCAGACTCCCCATTTCCTCCTCCTCGGCATCCCCTGGTACTTCTTACACCCTCCCTCCCTCCAATGCTGACTCAGTTCCAACATCACTGGACCCATTCCCACCCATTTATTTTCTTCTGAGATGCAGATCTGATCATATCACTTTCCTGCTTACAAAAACAAAACAAAACAAACAAACAAACAAACAAAAACTCTGATGGCCCACTGGCCCTGCGGTCTTTGACAAGGAAGGCTAAACCTCTCAGTTTGGAGATAAGGCCCTTCAGTCAGCTCTACTTCCAACCCCATTCCAATAAACCATGCCTACGTCCATACTTGTCTCCTTGCCAGAAATGCCTTTCCTTCTTTCTCCTAACAACAGACTTTTGCATTTAAAGACAGACCGGAATCTTTTTTTTTTTTTTTAAAGATTTTATTTATTTATTTGTCAGAGACAGAGAGAGAGAGAGCAAGCGAGCACAGGCAGACAGAGTGGCAGGCAGAGGCAGAGGGAGAAGCAGGCTCCCTGCCAAGCAAGGAGCCCGATGTGGGACTCGATCCCAGGACGCTGGGATCATGACCTGAGCCGAAGGCAGCCGCCTAACCAACTGAGCCACCCAGGCGTCCCAAGACAGACCGGAATCTTAAAATTAATAATAAGCCCCAGTCTGCCTTCATCCTTTTGCTCCCTTCATTACCAGAGCTCAGAAAGCAAATGCCCTGGCGCAGGGGCACAGAGGCCTCATAGATCAGTCCCTCACACAACTGACCCAGTTCCAACTCCTCAGGATGCCCTCGGGTGAGTAGGTACTATGCTCCAGGACTAAGTAAGAGGTCACCTGAACCAGTTTTTCTCAAACCCATCCATCAAAATCATATGAGGCAATTCGTAAAAAATATGGAATCTCAGGATGCTACACTGGGTAATGACTTGGCCAATTTGCGGAAGGAGGTAAATCACAAGGAGCCCAGGTGACTGGACAATGGGGAGCTGAACCTCTCATCTTCATGAGCTTTGGGGCTTTCATGGGGGTAGCCCTTCCCCATAAGGTCCATTAGGCCTGAGCTGGTTGACCCCAGCAAAGCTTCTGGGAGGCCCTACAGCCCAGTGCACTTGTGAAAAACATGAAAAGAAGATCGTCACTGGGCTCTTCTCACTTCAGAGGGACATCTGCCACAACATCTGCAAACCCCCCCCAACTCCCTGTACCCCACCCTACCTCTAGTTCTGAAGATGCTGCTAAACATAACTCCATTTTCGGGAACCCAAGAGGCATTGGACTCTCACCCTACTGACTTGCTCATACCTTCTGAAACCAACCCAGAAGACAGGAATTCACAATTGGTCTGCCCAACCTCCTGAGAGCAGACACCTGTGGACTGGAAAGCATCTTAGTTTTGCCTGTTGGGGGTTCCAAAATGGCAATCCTGAGGTAGAGTTTCCTGGGTAGGAGAAAGGCTGCCTGGGCCCTGGTTGAGCTCCACTAGTGACTTGCTGGATGGTCTTTGGGCAAGTGCCACCCACTCTCAGGATACTGGTTTCCCATATGGAGATTGCAGGGACTGGAATCCAACCAGCACCAAATGAACTCTTATTCAACACCCCACCCCATCATCACCTATAGCCAAACCTGCCTCTTCTCAGAGTTTCCTTGGCAACTGACACCATTGTCCATCAATTCTGGGAACTGACAACCTAGGTTGTCCATCTTCTACATCTTCGCCAAACCCAGCACCCTCACTCATACACAGAAAGCTTCAACAGCATGTGAAAATCCATGGGAGCCTACCCAAGTGCCAAACACGACTCCTTTTTGAAGCGTTTGATGCCAACTTTTCCTATGCTGTGTGTCAGAGCCACTTCCGATTTGTTTTAATCAGTACTTCCTGGGCACTTGTGTGAGACTGTGCGCCCAGTGGGGGAGGGGAGTGACAGTCAGCAATTCCTGACCTCAAGGAGCTCCCTGATGAGGGTGTGGCAGAACCTAAGTGAAAACTACCCTGATTTAAAGCTGTCTAAGGGAATTACTCCTCCAAAGGCTTCCTGCGGGGCTTTATTACTGAACAGCCTCTTCTCAGATTCCTGGTCCTCTCTGGGCCCTTCTCACAACCCCCATCATGTCTGCAACACACCAAGAGCACCGCAATCCCCAGTCCTGCTTTCCATGGCAATCTGTGCCCCACCTGATTTCTCTGACATGTCCACAGCCCCGAGAGCCCTGGAGCTCACGCCTGAGCTGCGTCAGCCCTCAGCAGCCAGCGTTGGCTGCAGACCTGGAGCCAAATGCTTCCTGGGTTCAGTGCCAGTCAGGAGGCCTCCCCGAGGGCCCTGCACACCCCTACCATGCTGCAGAGGCCGCCCTCCACGGCCTGCTTGGCGCTGTCCCAACAAGAAAATCCAGAGAGCTCAGGCTCCAGGAGGGCAGTGGCCAGCTCTGCCCAGAACCATAGCAAACTGCTATCAGATCTCAGAGTCACTGCCAGGGGCCTCCGAGAGAAGCAAGGGGAGGAGGCTGAGGGCTGAGGGCTTCATGACAGTCCTCACACTGAGCCAAGGCTCCCTTGCTGTGCGGCGCATGGCGTGTGCTACCATGGGCCCTAGGCCCCGCTGGGCTGGCTTGTGTGTTTTCTTGGCTCTGGGAGCTGGAAGCAGGGTTACGTAAGCAGCTGAGCAGATGTGAGCCTGTCCCCGGCTCCCCCAGCTAAAGCCCCGCCACGTGGGCCTCTCGGCTGGGAGTCCAGGTCACGGCCTTGCGTGTAAGGCGCTCAATCACTTCAATGTGTGAGCTCGACTCAGACAAATTCCACTGCTCCCTTGCCCGGCACAGCAAACCCAAACACATACATGCCCCTCCATCAAAGGCCGGCTCATCTAGAGCCAGGCCAGCATGGACTCCCCATCTCACTTTTGTGCTGGCTGAACCACCAGTTCATTCTTCTGTCCTCTAACAAAACAGTCTGGAACATCTAGTCACCACTTCCCAGCTGACCGGCCAGTGGTTCAGGATATGATCTCTGACTTGATGCTGGGTCGTGACAATGTTTCACCAGCCTGCCACAAATCGGTAAAAGTAAACACAATGCACACTGTTCTTCATTAAGCTAAGTGTAACCAATGTATCAGAATGCCCTTTCTTCCAAAGTCAAGTGCTTCTCGCTCTAAATGTTAAAATATCCTTTTGTGAAATGATCATGGTGGATTTTGAGACTCAATTGATTTATTTTTATTTTAATTTGTAAAAAATCCAGCCAAGGATCTGGCCCCGAAGTTTCTTTGGAAACTTTCCTGGGTGATGAAACTGAAACTCATGGGAACTGTGAGACTATAGGCAGTACCCAGAATTCTCTGGTCCTCAAGTTGGGGTGCCAGCATGTCTTCCTTGGCCAGGCCTCAGCCCCAACAGTGTGACAAAGTGCCTCTTCAAGCTCTCTCCCCCTCAACTACAGAGCTCATGTGGGTAGGCCATTTTTCTCTGGACCAATTTTCTGAAGGCCAGACAGGCACTGGAAGACAGGTCCTACCAAATCTCCCAGCTTGAGGTGACAGCTGTCTGCAGTGGGCCCGTGAACTCATGGTACCCCTTGTGACCCCTCAAGACTAGAACTGAGAAGCACCATCTACTGCCCAGAGCCAGGCTGCTAGGTGCCAGGGAGGCAGCAGCAGAGCTGGGTTAAGAAGAGTTCTTTGCTCTTGGAGGGGAGGGAGACCAGCAAACAAGGGTGAGGATAACAGTGCTGAGAACAGCCAAAATGGCACAAAGGAAGGGGTGTCCACTCTGGTGCCAGAGAAGAGAGTCAAGGAAACCTTTGCACAGAAACAGCTCCTCTCAGAGAGGACTCATCAGGCAAGAGTTGTGGCCACTTGGCTGCCATGGACACAGAGTATATCAACAAATCTTACCTGAGTGGACAGCATACAACTATGATGCAAGCAACTAAGAGGCTTTTGATACACTTCCAGGAAAGTTGATATAAGAACAGGGGACAGGGAGCCACCAGAAAGAACTTCTCAAGTCTCATGTTAACCATTATTTATCAAATTTTAAAATCTAGCTCACCAAGGCTTCGAAAGTATTGGAAATTATTTATTTCTTAAACCAGATGTTCGTGGTATTTTTCTTTATACCTTTGCATCTATCTTTAAAATTAAACAATAACTATTTTAAAATATAAACCAAGAAAGGAAGTATAACCCCCTCTTTCATCCCATTCCCAATAAGCAAGGGTCTTCCAAAATAAATATTTCAAAACATACAATTCAGTGACCAGAAAAGAGGAATAATGTAGGGTTAATGCTAACTCAATATGTTTCAAGCATACTGTACGCTCAACACAATTTCAACACCCACTGTTCTTTCTGCCAACTTACCATCCAAGCCACTATTAGACCCCAGAGACAGAAACACTTTTTCAACAGGAAGCAGAGCACATCTGTGGTCTCAGAACCCTGCATTTGGGGGCACAGAAAAAAACAAAGTATTTGCTCAAAAAATAAAAGAGCCTGCCAGAGGAGGTCTACAGAGCATAGCCCAGGTGGCCAAGAGGAAGCTGGACTAATCGAGAACAGGGGCATCTGTTACTCCTCTATCTATGCTTAGAAGTGGCCCCGCCATGTGCTTGAACCACCACACTTGGTAGGTCTTCCAAAATATCACCTGAAAGTGACCTGGCCACCAATGAACCATTCACGTCAGTGAAACTGCCCTTTCTTGCACTCTGCTCTCTCCCCCATTAAATCCCCCATAAAATTTTCAAACAAAGGCCAAGTACTCTTTTTAATTTTATTTTTAAAGTTATTTGTTTTAGTAATCTCTTCACCCAGCATGGGGCTCACGACCCTGAGATCAGGAGTCGCGTGCTCTTCTGACTGAGCCTGTCAGGCACCCCAAGGCCAAGTCCTCTTATTTGCTACTTCACTGGCTTTCAAAATGCTGGTGAGGTTTCCTTCTACTGCAGAGGTTCAGACTGTGGAGTGCAAGAGCAATCATTTGGGAAAGCACATGAAACTGCAGATTCTGGGCTTTTACTCCCCAGAGCGCCCCATTTGGTAATTCTGGGACTGAGGTCCAGGACTCTGCATTTTAACAGCATTTTAGAGAACTTTCATGTGTGTCCCTGGACTATACTTTGAGAATGGTGGTTTACAGGTTCACTCACTAACCTCCACCTCCCTCCCACCCCCATGAAGGTCTTTAAGAATAGGTACCAAGAAGGGTGCCCCAGTGGCTCAGCCAGTTAGGTGTCTGAGGCTTGATTTCAGCTCAGGTCATCTCAGGGTTGTAAGATTACCCTGCATTGGGCTCTGCGCTCAGTGTGGAGTCTGCTTAAGGATTCTTTCTCTCCCCCTCTCCCCTTCCCCGACTATTCACATGCGTGTGTGTGCATGCCTACACATGCACTCTATCTCTCTCCCACTCGCTCTCTAAAAAGATTAAAAAAAAAAAAAAGAGTGTGTACCAAGAAAAACAATCTATACTCAGGAACTACTGTACATTTCTGCTCTCCGACAGCACTTAGAATGTGCTTCACTTTTGGCTTTTGCAAAGGGACAGATGTAATAACTATGTTGGGCCACAAGGTGTGAACATCTACATTTTAACTCTTCCCCACTCTTTAACTTTCTAAGTCACATTTTCTCTTTTTCTGATTTTATTTATATCTGTCCTTTTTACAGTACGTATCCTTAAAAGCTACATCAAAAACCTTTGTGAGAGAGGTAAGGTAACAATCCTTCAAAGTTCAAACCAAATGTCCCCTCTTCAAAGCTTTCCCTAAGCCTCTGGCATGAACTGGTCCCTGCTCTACATGCCAGAGGGAACTCCATGTAAAGTTTACAAACTTTACAAATCAACACTACAAACTTTACAAGCCTACACTAGAGCTCTTTGAGGTGAGGGGCCAGTCTATCTACCTGCTCCCTCTATTAGACCCTCCTCTCCTTGAGGGCAAGTGTTGTGTCCCACTCTTTTCTGTCCTTGGGACAGTTTCTGGTAGAGTCGAGTCCACAAATGTATCTTGACCCACACAGCACTTGTTCAACTGTGGGTTAAGAACCAGAACTAACAAGGTGGAGAACCATCTGGTGTTTGATGTTTGAGAATCTAGATGGTTGTCCTAATTATACATCTATTTCCAAGGCAGCCAAGCCCAAAAACACTCTCCTTCCTAGGCTCTAAATATGCCTTTTTTTTTTTTTAAGATATTTATTTATCAGAGAGAGAGGGCACAAGCAGGGGGAGCAGAGTCAGAGGGAGAAGCAGGCTCCCCACTGAGCAGGGAGCTAGATGCAGACTCGATCCCAGGCCCCTGGGACCATGACCTGAGCCAAAATCAGACGCTTAACCAACTGAGCCATCCAGGCGCCCCTAAATATGCCTTTTTGTGTTCAGGTATAGCAACTGATTTGTGATCTAGAGACACAGCCCCCACATTCAACTTTAAAATGAGCTTCCTCCGGGTTGTAGGCCTATAATTTAAGACTTTGTGGCAGTCGACAGCCTAACCTAATGCAAACACTGCATTTTCTCATCTAAACCTCACACAGCCACATGAAACAGGCTATTCACCAAATACCATTTGTTCCTTGAGAGAATAACTCTAAAATTCAGTCTGATGTGGGTCATGAAATCACCAGAAAAGCGTTGAGTGGTCACTCAGTCCAGGATTCTGTCACCAAGAGTACCAAGGCCTAAAGCTAAGGTAACAAAGCCAAAGTCAGATTCCACCACCTTGAAGGGTCCGGATCTACCTCAAACCAGAACCCTGAAGAGTTCTGGCAGATCAGGGCTGGAGGGACCTTAAGAATTATGTTTCAGGGGTGCCTGCTTGGCTCAGATGGTACAGCATGCGACTCCTGATCTCAGAGTTGTGAGTTCAAGCCCCACGTAAAGCTTTAAAAAGTAAAATAAAATAGGGTGCCTGGGTGGCTCCATCAGTCAAGTGTCTGCCTTTGGCTCAGGTTATGATCCCAGGGTCCTGGGATCAAATCCCACATCGGGCTCCCTGCTCAGCAGGGAGTATGCTACTCCCTCTCTCCCTCGGCCGCTCCCGCTGCTTCTGCTCCTTCCCTCTTTCCCTCTGTCAAATAAATAAATGAAATCTTTTCTAAAAAATAAAATAAAAGAGAGGAAAAACAAGTAAAAGGGTAGAAAAAAATTTTTTTAAAGGATTATATTTCAGTCCCAGGGCTGTGCATGAGGGAAAATGAAGGACAGAGGAATTGAGGCTTTCTCAGGACACTCCTGGATTGGCACAAAAAAAAAAAAAAAAAAAAAAAAAAGGCCATCCTTAAGAGAATGTCAAAAATTCCAGGTAAAGGCCCAAGTTAAAAAGGTAAATGTCCATAAAAGAAAAGGCTAAGCTGTGGAGACAAAAGTGGTTGCCTGGAGCCAGGGTTTAGAAAGAACATTAAGGGCACCTGGGTGGTTCAGTCATTAAGAGACTGCCTTTGGCTCAGGTTATGATCCTAGGATCCTGGGATCAAGACCCACATCGGGCTCCCTGCTTAGTAGGAAGCCTGCTTCCCCCTCACCCTCTCCCCCTGCTTCTGTTCCCTCTCTTGCTGTCTCTCTGTGTCAAATAAATAAAATCTTAAAAATAAAAATAAAAAATAAATAAAAAGGTAAATGTCCACAAAAGGCTAAGCTGTAGAGACAAAAGTGGGAGCCAGGGTTTAGAAAGGAGATTAAGGTGGCTCAGGTCGGTTGACTGTGGATCAGGCCATGATCCCAGGGTTCTGGGATCAAGCCCCGCATCTGGTTCCCTGCTCAGCAAAGAGACTGCTTCTCCCCCTCCCTCTGCCTGCCGCTCCCCCTGCTGTGCTCTCTCTCTCTAATAGATAAATACAATCTTAAAAAAAAAAAAAAGTAATACTTATCTTCCCCTCATTAACTCGTTAGGGTTCTGCTGTTCATGGATGTACACAGTGGACAGCAAGTCACAGCACACACGTCCCCCTGCTCTCTCTCTGCTGTGCCCACAGACACTGTCTCAGAACCCTTCTTAATCTAGGGTTCCAAAGAACCACCAACTGATTCAAGGTGGCATAAAAGTGAATCTTACTTGACTTGATTGATCTAAACCCTTCTCAAGCACATTTCTATACCATACATGGCCATGGCTGTGGAATTCAGTGGGGCAGGAGAAGCAAGGAAAGAGCACTGGGAAACGTCGACGAGGCCCCAGAACTGGGGGTGTGATGGTACACTTCTGTCCTGGTGTGACCTAAGGAGAAAGTTTCTATCCACAGTGAAACCACAGAGATTGAAGGCTCTGAGGTCAAGAAACTGTGCTGGGGACCACAGACTTTTAAAGCCCAGTAAACAGGCTTCCCAGTGTTGTCCTCCAGGGAAAATCCATCCCAGGAGGAATTTTTGTTTAGTTTGGTTCTGGCTCAAAGGCAGATTTTCTCCTCACTCAGCTCTTCTCCCTTTGGCTTCCCTCCCTGCCTTCCTCCTTCCCTCTGCTGGAATTTGTGGAAATTCTGGAAACTGTTCCTGCCCACAGTTATCACTACCAGGAAAGGCTTGGGAAGCCAACTTGCCTGGGAATTCTGTTAGCTCCAGGAAGATCATCTCTCTCATTTTAGAAATAGAGCACTTCTGCAAGAGAAGATAAGAGCTTCTCAGAAAGAATTAGAATGATTTAGGCCCGGTGTTTTATTTTACAACCTCACCCTCCAGACAGAGGCTGTCTTCCTGCCTCCTTTGGGACCTCGACTCTCAGCCCAGAGCCAGTCACCAGTCACCAGCACGTAGCCCAGAGCCTGCCATTTGAAGACTCCAGGCCTACGATGGTAGGAGCCACACCTGCTTCTGTTCCTCTCCTGGTTACTTTCCCCTCCTCGGGATGCTGGGGAAGAACACTTTGCACCTTCCTAGGCCATTTGTTAGAGAAGATATGAAAATCTGACACACAGGTGTACAGGAACCAAATTCAGTTTCTGAGGGAAGCAGCACACCAGGGAGAGGCTCAAATCCCTGCTCTACCTCTGAAAAGCCACAGGCAGGTTTCATGACCTCTGCACATTTTCAGTGATAGCACTGTGCCTAACACAAACTAGGCCCACAACATATGTTTTGCTGAATATATACACTAATACTTACACGCAGGCCTCACACTCTAAGAGATAAAGTCATTCTGAATACAACTCAGTAAGAGGCTAAGTCATCATAAAGACAGACCATTTGTTGAAGAGAATCAGCTGAGTTCAGCTAACCTAGCACAACCAAAATTCGGAGGAACGAAGAGTATTGACATAGTTATAGAGAAAGAAGTGCTGGTGAGAGACTGTACAAAGAGGAAACAAAGGGTCTATATCCGTATTCCAAAAAAAGGTAGCACAGGCAAATGAACAGATAGATGACAGATTCAGATCCAGAATCCATAACGTTTGAGACAGGCAAGGGATTAATATCTAGGATGTATAAGGAACTCCTGCATATCATCAAGAAAAATGTAAGAACCCCACTGAAGAAAATAGGCAAATGATTATAACGAATAAGCAATTTACCAAAGAAGAACCCCAAAAGCCATTGAGCATATGAGTATCTGGCACAGAGAAAGGCAAGTTAAAACAAGACCTATCCCAGCATATAGATTCACTTGGCCAAAAATTAGAAAGCTGGTTAATGCCAAGTATTTGTCAGAAGTACAGAGATCCCCATGCTCCGCCAGTGGAAATGTAAATGATGGGTGGTCATTCTGTTCTGGAGTAGTTATCTGGCACTCCCGCATCAATACAAATATACAGCCACAGGTCCATCAAGGACATGCAGAAAGCTATTCCTTACAGAAGTATTTGTGAAGACAGTGTTGGGACAGTGTGGGAATCTAGCCTTACGGGAGAAAGAAAAATTGGGATGAACACCATAGACACCTGATGTATACAAAGCAACATGGATGGACCTTAAAAACAAGGGTGAGGGGGGCGCCTGGTTGGCTCAGCTGTTAAGAATCTGCTTTCAGCTCGGGTCATGATCCCAGGGTCCTGGGATCGAGCCCCACATAAGGCTCCCTACTCAGTGGAGAGCCTGCTTCTCCCTCTCCCATTCCCCCTGCTTGTGTTCCCTCTTTCACCATGTCTTTCTCTGTCAAATACATACATAAAAAACTCTTAAAAAAAAAAAAAAAGGGTGAGGGGCATCTGGGTGGCTCAGTCAGTTAAGCATCCGACTCTTGGTTTGGGCTCAGGTCATGATCTCAGGGTCCTGGGATCAAGCCCCGTGTGGGGTTCCCCACGCAGTGGGGAGTCTGCTTGGGATTCTCTCTTCTCCCTTTGCCCCTCTCCCCACTCTTGTGCAAAGATTTCGGAGTGCTCTCTCAAATGAACAAATACATTTTAACAAAACAAAAACAAAAACAAGGGTGAATGCCTAGGGCCCAGTTCTTGGTTTCTAAATACCATTCTCTATTAAAAAGAACTAGAGCTTGTTGGAGAAGTTGCTGATTACAGGGCTGAGTCAGGGAATGAACAAGAAGGCCCTATATCATCTCGCTGTGCCTAAAAGAAAGTGCTCAAAGAACGAAAGGATATGTCAAAAAGACATAGGAGCCACCCTGAAGGGGACTTCACCAGCCAAATCTGGGACGATCTAAGCATCAAAATAATGATAGTAAAGGATTATGAGCTATTGAATAAAGTTAAGAATCCATAAGTCTGCACTAATATATGAATTAATAGGGGAGAAGGGAAAGCTCCTTCTTATAGGAAAACACCAACTAATAAACACAGAAGGAATGACAGAATGGGATCACCAACCACCATACCAAGAACTGATTCAGGGAAGAATCATCAATAGATGCTACAACCAAGTGGCTGAATGTTTGAAGAATAACTGGATATTTACATAATCTCAAGCAAATTCCTATAAGGTATTTCTTAATTAAATGGGGTAAAATAGTAAACTTTATAATAGAGAACTAGCAAACACCACCATAATGAAATGAGCAAAGTTCACATTGCTAGTAAGAAACAAATTGACAGCAGGTGTCTCCAGACATGATGCACTAAAACGAACTCAGAATCACTTGCATGGTATTCTTGTCAGAAATGTATAGCCTGAAACTCATCACAAGGAAACATCAGAAAGACCCAAATTGAGGGTCCTTCTACGAAATGACTGGCTTATACCCTTCAACAATGTCAGTATCATATAACAGAAAGACTCAGGCATTGTTCCAGATTAAGAGACTAAAGAGACATGACAACTGAATACAATGCATGGTATTCAATAAGGACATTCTTGGGGGACAATTAACAAAAATCTTCATAAGGTCTGCAATGAAACAACAGGAATTTTTCTAGGTTGATTTCCTGATTTGATCAGTATACTATGGTTTTACAAAAAATTATTGTTTTTAGGATATACATGTTGAATATTTAGTGATAAAGGGGCATAGTTCATTATCTGTTACACACGTATGTACATGAATAGAGAGAAAGAAGAGGGAAAAAAAGGCAACTATAGTGAAAGGTTAACATTCAGGGAACTTAGGGAATCCCAGAGGATATCTAGAAATTCTCTGTAAAATTCTAGCAACTTTTCTACAAGTTTGAAGTTATGTCAGGCTTTTTAAAAATTAAAACAAGAACAGAAGAGGGCAAAAAAAATTAGAATCAGAATAAACTATAAAATAATGCCACTTACATAAGTTAAAAATACAGGTACAGCCAACAGGCACATAAAAAGATGCTAAATATCACTCATCATCATGGAAATACAAATCAAAATGACAAGGAGATACCACCACACCTGTTAGAATGACTAAATCAACAACACAAGAAACAACAGGTGTTGGTTGAGGATGTGGAGAAAGGGAAACCCTCTTGTCCTGTTTGTGGGAATGCAAACTGGTGTGGCAACTCTGGAAAACAGCATGGAGGTTCCTCACAAAGTAAAAAATAGACTACCTCCGAACCCAGCAATTGCACTACTGGTTATTTACCCAAAGAATACAAAAGTACTAATTTAAAGGAATACATGCACCCAATGTTCATAGCTGCATTAATGATCTACAACAGCCAAATTATGGAAACAGCCAAAATGTCCACCAACTGATGAATGAATAAATTAGATATGATATATAGACATAATGGAATATCACTCAGGCATCAAAAAGAATGAAATCTTGCCATTTGCAATGACATGGATGGAGCTAGAGAGTAAGTAAAATAAGTCAGTCAGAGAAAGACAAATACCCTATGATTTCACTCAGATGTGGAATTTAAGAAACAAAACAAATGAGCAAAGAGGGAAAAAAAGAGAGAGAGGCAAACCAAGAAACAGACTCTTAACTATAGAGAACAAACTGATGGTTACCAGAGGGAGGTGGGTGGGGGATGGGTTCAATCATGAATTTGTCATGATGGGAACAGGGTGATATATGGCAGGGTTTAATAACTATATTGTACACCTGAAGCTAATATAGCACTGTACATTAACTAACTGGAATTTAAATAAACTTAAGAAAAATAAAATTAAAATATAGGTACCTATGCTATATGATACATATTTATAGCATTCTGAAAGAGATACAACACTGGTAATAAAGAACATATCAATGGTTGCCAGGGGTTAAGGGTGGGAGGAGAATGTGATTTCAAGGGGGATTTTTTTCAGTGATGAAACTATTCTGAAGCCTTATTGTGGTGCTGGTTATACAAATATACACTGTGTTATAATTAGTAGAACTATATACCCCCCCCAAAAAACTTTACTGTATGTTAATCTAAAAAAATCATTTTTATACATTTTATTTATTTATTTCACAGCAAGAGAGAGCATGTGCGAGCGTGCACACGCAGTGGGAGTGGCAGGCAGAGGGAAAGAGAGAGTCGGGCTCTCCACTGAGCAGGTAGGGCAGCCCAATGTGGGACTAGATTCAGGACCCTGGGATCATGTCCAGAGCCAAAGGCAGAGGGTTAACCAACTGAACCAACCACCCAGGCACCCCTAAAAAAAGTTTAATTTTTAATTAAAAATAGATATATAAATATAAAGCAGCAGATCCAACTGAGCAAGAGAAAAACAGATACACAGTAAACACATTAGAATGGTTGCTGGGGTGGGGTTGGGAAATGGAAGTGGGAATGAGAATTAAATAGAACAAAGAAAATAAGGCGAGTCCGTGGTGATAATGGGCCATGAAATAAAGTTTGACGGCTGCATGGGAAGAAAGTACAGAAGGAAATGAATAAGGGACTGGTAGAGATGAGGCTGGACATGTCCTTCCAGAGCTGTACAGGGGAGAAAAAGCCCTGATGACTAAACTGAACCCTGGTCCCTAAAAAAGGTTTGCTACGCTGTGGGGATGGGTTCATTAGCCCTGAGGGCCAGACATCACCCAGCACTACAGTCCAGCTCCCTCCCCTGCTCTGACTTCTGCCTTACCAGCTGTCTGATTTGATTACACTGCAGCTTCTCTGGAAGTACTGCGAACAGCTGGAAAACTCTTAAGCCACTTCACAACAGTGCTCATCTTCCCAGCAAAGCAGCAATTTGGTATCCCAGCATGTAAGTAAGTCTCTTGGGAGTTTTATTAGTAAGTCAGCTGCCCCTCCGATCAGTTCTGGAGTCCTAACTCAATTTTTGGAACTTCAATGCTGGTTACAAATACATCCTCTCTCCGTCTAAAACCAGACCTTGAACTATGGAGAGCCTGCTGCCCTCTGGGCCACGTGGGCAGCCAGCCAGTCACACATTCCTGGCAATACCTTTCTGGTATCAGGATCATTTTAAATGCAGTCAGTTCCAATTCCCTCCTCTAAGGAGTGAGGATAGTAACTTGTGATAGTAACTAGTGAGTGTTCTTTTCAGGGGGTAAACGAAGTAATACATATACAATTGATCCTTGAACATGGGTTTGAACTGCAGGGGTCCACTTATACACAGGTTTTTTACAGTATCGTATTGTAAATGTATTTTCCTTATGATTTTCTTCACAAACAATCTTTTTCTCTAGCTTACTTTGTGGTAAGAATACAGTATATACTACATAGGAATTTATAAAATACGTGTTAACCAACTGTCTCTGTTACTGGTATGGTCTCCAGTCAACAGTAGGCTAGTAGGAGTTTGAGAGTCTGAAATTATACGTGGATTTTGAACAGCACAGGGGGTGGGGGGGGGGGGTCAGTGCCCTTAACCTCCATGTTGTTCAAGGTCACCTGTATATACTTATCACAATGCTTAGCACTAACAGATATTCAATAAGTATTACATTGCCTTTTCCCCTGAATCTCTACACCTTCAAAGCCTACAGATTATTATAGCTCTATAATTACAAGTGGCTAAAATTTCACATTTCTATTCTCACCTACCAGCATCAGTAATAGATTTGGAAGAAGAGGCTAAGACTTCAAAGGGCCTTTTGGGTATAATATAAGGTTTCTCGCAACACGTGAGGGTTGAACAGTGATTCTGTTCATTTTTTACCATCAGAACTAAAATGTTAAAGAGCCAGCTTAGAAGAGAATACAGAAGAAAAATTTTATAATCTTGGGATGAAGACCTTCCTGAGTGTAAAAGCAACTCAAAGCCATAAAGGAAAAGACAGATTTAAATACATAAAAATTTGAAATTTCTGTATGGCCAAAGATACCAGAGATAAAGTCAAAAGATAGGTGACAGACCATATTTACAAACAATATATAATAAAGGATAATATCCATAATGTTAAAAGCTCCTCCAAATCTATTTTTAAAAAACTAATAGAAAAATGGGTGGTTCAGTAGGTTAAATGTCCAATTCTTAATTTCGGCTCAGGTCTTAATCTCAGGGTCGCGAGATCGAACCACACATCAGGCTCTGCTCTCAGTGCGGAGTCTGCTGGAGATTGTCTCTTTCCCTCTCCCTCTGCTGCGTCCCCTGCTCACATACATGCAAACACTCTCTCTCTCAAATAAATAAATCTTAAAAAAGAAAAAAAAGAAAAATGGGTAAAAATGTTAACAAATAATTCACAGAAGAAATACAAATAAATGGCCAATGTAATGAACACATGAAACTTTGTTCAACATCATCAGTAACCAAAGATACTAGTTAAAACAAGATACCACATTTGATCATCACATTGGCAGATGTAAAAAGATTGCTAACTGACATAAATGTGGGAAACGCACTTCTCAGTGTTGATGAACACAAATTGAAGGGCAATTTGATAGCATCTATGAAAATGTTAAAGTATATGGCCTTTAGGGGCACCTGGGTGGCCCCGTCAGTTAAGCTGAACCCTACCTTTGGCTCAGGTCATGATTCCAGTATCCTGGGATCAGATCCTGCATCACACCCCCTACTCAGCAGAGTGTCTGCTTCTCCCCCCGCTCTCTCTCCGCCCCCCACAACTCATGCTTTCTCTCTAATAAATAAATAAAAATCTTTTTTAAAAAAAAGAGTATATGACCTTTAGATCTCAAATCAATAACCTAACCTTCCACCTTAAGATACTGGAAAAAGAGGAGCAAACTAAGCCTAAAACAAGCAGAAGGAACAAAATAATAAAGATTAGAGCAGAAATTAATGAAATAGAGAACAGAAAAACAACTGAGAAGATCCATGAACCAAAAGTCAGTTCCTTGAAAAGATCAACAAAAATGACATATTTCTGGCTAGGAAAAAAAGAGAGAAGACTCAAATTACCAAAATCAGGAATGAAAGAGGGAACATCCCTACCAACCTTAGAGAAACAAAGAGGATCCCAGGGGAATATTGTGAACAACTTTATGCCAACAAACTAGGTGGCTTAGGTGAGGTAGACAGATCCCTAGGAAGACACAAACTACCAAAACTGAAGAATAAACCAAAAATCTGAATAGACATGAAACAAGAATCTCAATTGGTAATTAAATAGCTTCCCAAAAAGGAACACCCAGGCTGAGACGGCCTCACTGGTAAATTCTAACAGATATCTGAAGAATACAAATCCTTCAAAAGCTCTCCCCTAGCCTGGAGGCAGTAGAGCCTCGATACCAACATTGACAAAGACATCACAATAAAGAAAACTACAATTCATGTATGTGTCAACTGGACCTTAATAAAGCTGTGAGGTGCTTGGGTGCCTCAACTGGTTAAGCTTCTGACTCTTGGTTTTGGGTCGGGTCATGACCTCAGGGTCCTGGGATCAAGCCCCACATCGGAATCCATGCTCAGCTGGGAGTCTGCTTTGGGATTCTCTCTCTCTCTCTCCCTCTGCCCCTCTTCCAGCTTGTGCGTGTACACTCTCACTCCCTCCCTCTCTCAAATAAATAAATAAATTTTTAATATATTTTAATAAAGCTAAAAAAAAAAAAAAGAAGTACAGATCACTATTTCTTACTCTCTTTTACCAGACAGGCTATCTACAGACCCTGCCTATGTTTTTCTAATAACACACCAAGCTCAGATCACTGGACACCCCAGGCTACCCCCTCTGCCCATCTTTTTTTTAACCCTCTTTTTTTTTAACCCAATTTATTTTTTATTAATTATTTTTAACCCAATTTTTAAAACTCAATTTATTTTATTAATTATTTTTATTAACATATAATGTGTTATTTGCCCCAGGGGTACAGGTCTGTAAATCATTAGGCTTATACACTTCACAGCACTCACCATAGCACATACCCTCCCCAATGTCCATAACCCTCTTTTTTTTTTAACCCAACTTATTTTTTTATTAATTATTTTTATTAACATATAATGTATTATTTGCCCCAGGGGTACAGGTCTGTGAATCGTTAGGCTTACACACTTCACAGCACTCACCATAGCACATACCCTCCCCAATGTCTATAACCCAACCCATCACCCCTCTTAACACATCTCTTCTCACCCTGAGACTCCATGAAACATCCAGTGCTCCCTCCATTCAATTATCTGTACTCTATGATGGCCTCTCCCCAGGACACAGACAGAAAATATCTACCTGGAGAAGGGAAGACTGTGGAGCACCAGAGAATCCTGGCATGCCTGACACATGGCAACCCTCACTTCCAGCTCCCAGTGGTGTGGATTCAACAAGATGAAGGCCTCTATGAGGGTAGGTCTCTTCATGGGATCAGGCCACAGGCTCCAATAAACACTGGCTCCAGGCTAAACCCTGTCCCTAAGTTGTGGTCACAGCATCACATCTCTCCCTTATCTTCTTAGCTCTGCCCCAGGGCAGATGGAAAACAAAACGAAACAAAAAACAAACAAACAAAACCCCTACATTTGGAGGAAATTTTACTCTGCAGCCTACAATGTTGACTGTATGTCTTCTGCACCCAAGGGAATAGGTTAGACATTGACATCACCACATACCTAATCTCAATCAATCCTATCAACCCCTTGAGATAAGAACTATCTCCCCATTTTACACAGGAAGGAAGTATTGCCCTAGGCACCCCAGGAAAAACATGCTAGACAGCAGCTCTGGCCTGACTGCAAATGGATCCAAGGAGCACCTTGTTAAGTTGCAGCTGGTTGCTGTGGAACGCAGCAGAAGAGGACAAGAGGGGCTACAAGATGAAAGGAGCAGCTGTCACAAGTTGAATGCGCTCCATCTGCTTAATTTGTAAACCTCTGGTGGCTGAAATCACTGGCTCCAAAGTCATGCTACTACTTACACTAACAGCAGACTGCTGTGTACCTATATAAGAGTCATGTGAAGTGGGTGGCCACAGATTCATAGCTATTGATCAACTTGTTTTTATCCAACATGACTTAAGTCTTTCCTCCTTTGGGCCTCATTTCTGGATCCCCTCAAGCAGGGCTGTCAGACTGGAGTCGATCCACATGGGTTAGACGGTCAGGTGCCCAGGCTAGCCCATCAGAACCGAATACGGTTTCTGGAGATGCCTGCATGTGGTGCTTCCAGACATCAACGCACCAAGCTTAAGACCAACACCATTTTAAAGCCAGGCTTGTAAAGCCAGGGTCTACCCTGATTCTACAGGTTTGGCTCCACAGATAAAGGAAGGAGGAAAGTTTCTTATCTTGTGTAAATCAGCTCTCTGGCAAAGGTACATAAGGTGTTGAAAAGAGCCACCAGTAAGGCTCCTTGGTGGACACACCTCAGCAGAACGGCCCAGACACAATGGTGCAAGGGAAGAGCCTCACCACCAAGGTGGCTGCGGCACCTACAAGAGGAACTTAACGCACACACATACGTGCAAGCTGGAGGTGTCAATGTGAGGCTCCAGACAGATCGGACTTTCCCTAGGTATCCATACTGCTTAAAAGCCAATGTCCCCAGCCTAGGAATTTACAGTTTAGGGCCTTTGGCTTATTCCAACCCTCCTGGAAAACGAAGTGGCAATGTGAACCAATGTCATAAATGTGACTATCTCCTCTAGCCTAATTCCTTTCTAGAAATTTATCCCAAAGGAAGTAATTCAACGGAAGTGAAGAGCTAAACACAAGAGGAAATGTTCAAGATTATCTACAATTAAGGGACGCCTGAGCGGCTCAGTTGGTTAAGCGGCTGCCTTCGGCTCAGGTCATGATCCCAGCGTCCTGGGATCGAGTCCCACATCGGGCTCCTTGCTCGGCAGGGAGCCTGCTTCTCCCTCTGCCTCTGCCTGCCACTCTGTCTGCCTGTGCTCGCTCTCTGGCTCTCTCTCTCTCTCTCTTACAAATAAATAAATAAAATCTTTTAAAAACATTTAAAAAAAAAGATTATCTACAATTAAGAAACAAAAAAATACAAAAAACGACTATGATGGAGAAACCTGGGACACTGAATGCTAAGGGAATATAGGTAAGGATTTAATTTTTTAAAGATTTATTTATCTATTTATTTATTTGAGGGAAGAGGGACAGAAGAAGGAGAGAAAGAATCTCAAGCAGACACCCTGGTAAGCGGGGAGTCCCATATGGGGCTCGATCTCATCACCTTAAGATCATAACCTGAGCCAAAATCAAGAGTCAGATGCTTACCCGACTGAGTCACCCAGGCACCCCTCCATAAGAAAGTCAGATAGCAGCTTGAAAAGATAATTAGGATAATTATGAATAACTGAACAGTTTAAGATAGCATTGAATGAGATGAGCAGAACACATAATAGTTTCACACTATTACAACAGAGAAAAGTATGTATCTATTTAGAAAGTACTATAAAGTTTTGTTACAGTGATAGGCATATGTCTGGTTACAATGCTAAACAGTAGAATTATATTTTTTAAACATTTAATGCGGTGATGTATTTTCTACTAAAAAACAGAAAAAAGGAAGAAATCCTGTAAGTAAAGGCCAAAATCTTCACAAACAAGAACTATCAGTGCTATCAATTATAGATAACATATATTCAGAGCTTATTCAGTGTTAGGCATGTTTTTGACCTTTTTATGCCTACTGTCTAAACCTCACAACATCTATGAGGTAGACACTATTGTTATCCCCATTTTACAGGTGAGAGCACTGAGGCACAGAAAGGAAAACATCTCTCCCATATCACACTGCTAGCCAGAGTGATGAAAAGAAACATTTCCTATGCCATTTAAAAGGGCATTCATTTACTAAAATGTTTGTGCCTCCTTAGAAGACAAAATCCTCAACAAAAGTCTCACCACGAGAGCCCTGGAAAGGGCAGTGGGTAGCGAGCTTCACAGGGAATTTCAGAGGCCTTTCATGCTGCAGATATGACCAAGATATCCACTCAAACTTCAGAGATGGAAAGAGGGACCCACAGAGTTGGGACTTGTCCAAAATGATGTAATAAGTTAGGAGAAGAACCAGAACATGGAATTCTCACACCAGTGACCTTTGAGGCTTGCCCATATGTCCTGCAGATCATGAACTCCCTCATTCTGTACCTCCCTCACCATTCATCTTCTCTTCTTTGGGCCCTCAGTGTAGCTATCTTCAGCTTTCCCCTCTCCCATGGTTCCTACTACACCAGCTTCTCTCTTTCATTATCTTCCTTTCACTCTGCCTCCCACTTCCTGTCCTCTCCGCCCTGCTGATGACTGTATGCAGCAGCTGGGACTGCAGCCATGGCCTTCTTCCCATGTGACAGCAACCGGAGGAAATTATAGTGCGTTCAGCAGTAGACCCCTGCCCTTCCCAACCAGGGAGATTGTTCAAACACACTGAGAGAGACAGAGATGCTAAAATCTGTGTTGGAAGAGAGGCCCTTCATTTTGAGTCCAGACCTAGCCCAGATCACCCATCCGGTTCTCTGTACCTTCTCAGTGCCCTGGGGACACCCACACTTCCCCTCTCTGACTACACCATATTGCCAGGGTCTGTCCATTGCTGAGTGGGGACCAGCCCTTGTTCATGTCTAACTCCCATGCTTCAGATAGAATGGTTACCAACATAAGCTTGCTGAGTGAGCAAATCAGTCTTCATTCTCCCTCTTCCTTAGGGCACCTCCTGACTTGGGGTTAAGACTCAGGTATACTTACTCTCAGCCAGGTAGGTGCCCCGCCCAGGATGCCTTTATACTCATCGGAATGCCAGGAGCTACCTAACACCTCAATGCCAAGTCACCAAGCTCCTGTGACGCAAATACCATTTTCCCTAGACCCACCCTTAACTTGGTTAAGGGTCCTATCCTGTTTTTTTCAAGCTGACTGCGGGGATGGTTAGACACCATTGAGAGCTCTGCACTTTCAGGATGTCAAAGGCAAAAGGACATTATGCAAAACAGGAAGAAACTTTTAAAGAAACTTCTAAAGGCATTTTTTAAATGCACACTGTCATGGGCCTAGGCAATTAGTGAACCCCCTGCCAGGGCCCCTCCCCATGACCTCCAGACCCATGTTGGGGGCAAGAAGGAACCTGACCTCAGACCATACTGGTCATGCTGGTCCAACATGACCCCACCCCTTCCCTCAGCACAGACTCTGTGCCAAATGACCCCTGGCAGAGTCCCAAAGCCCAAGGTGGCCCTCAGAAGGGGAGAATGTAAATCCAGTGAGAACAGTCAAAGTGGAATAACTTCAAAGTGCAATGACACCTTGGGAAGAGCCTGGCCTACTGGCCTGAGGCTGGATTGCTCAAACCACCTAACAAGTCCCAACTGAGTACTGGGCTCTACTGCTCTCTGAGACTTCTCTCAAAAGCCATTCTTGGAAACCTATAGATTCTCACTTGGTGGCTTCTCCCCAGATCTCAGAATCCCCTGGAGGTGGGTGCGCTGCACTGTTTGCTTCACAGTCCAATTTGCTAGCATGTTCCCATGCGGCTCTATGTAAACAGTCCGTAGTGTGTCAACCGCACAACAGGTCAGCTAGCTGGTGTTTCCCCAGCACCACAGCCGCAGCACCACAGTCCACACAAGCCTATAGCCCAGGGACTTGGCTGCTAAGGAGACAAATGGAGAAGTTACTGAGAAAGAAGACTCCTGGGGCATCACCCCCGCCATTTCTGTTGACAACAGATTTCTGCTCAGTCTGATCCCAAGTATCCATCCTACAGCTTGGCCCTCTGCCGCTGCCCCAGGCACTTCCTGCATCTAGTTTCCTTTTTAATCAGAATTCTAGACACATCCTTCATTCAGCAATAAATGATACTCCTCTGCCAGCATGAAGTAAACCTGTAATTTTGAATGGGTCTATCTTTTTTTGACTGGTTTTAAAACCTCTTCTCAAAAAACATTCACCCTTATTTTGCCTCTTTTAAAAAACTCTACTCATGAAACAACCCAGAAAGTGCAATGCTTTATGCATGAATCTTGGAGGGCCACTAAGAAAAAACACAAACTACATGTGCATGTGTGTTCAACAATAACAGAATGATAAAAGAAAGTTATAGCACATTCAGCTGACAGAATGACACAGCTTTTGGGGTTTTTAAAGGTGTAGGACAAAGCTCATAAGAAAGAATCTTAAGTGACAAATGCTGGATACCAGGTTATCTATATCTATTTACACCAATCTATCTGTTCATCTATAATCTTAAATATGTACAAGAAAAAGACTAGCAGGAGATACGCCAACATGTTTCCTCTAGGTGAAAGGAATACAGACAAGCTTTTCTACCTCTTTTACCTTTCTAAGTTATTGTCAATAAGCCTGCATTACTTTTTACAAAAAAGAAGAAAAGAATACCTTCCTTGAAAAAATTACAGAGAAAAGCAAAGACCCACAGCCCTAGCCTGCGGCATTCCAGGGAAATGACTCCTCTCTCTCCAGGCTTCGTGAGGGGCTTTGGAGGGGGGTCAGGGGAAAGGGAAGCAGCTACATAACACACCCAGACCAGACATTAAAATTACTGCCAAAGAATTCAGCAACAGCCAATTATGTATCTCCTGGCCTTCATTTGTATAGGGAAGGGGCGGGCTGAGGCCAGGCTGGAAAGTGGAACCTGAAACACTGAGTGTGTGACTCAGCCCTTCTGCCTTCTAAGGACGAATCCCTTTAGGCCACATCCACTCAGAACCAGCTCCCAAAAGGACCCAATCCCCTGACCTTAAGCCACTGTGACCTTCGAACCTGGATGTTCTGACCTTTACAACAGGATCTGCAATCTCTCTCCAAGCTGGTGACCTGCCTAGGCCCAGGTAAACACAGAGACCCCTCCCCCCCCACAACTGGGGCCTTTACAATCGCAGCCACAGTCCAGCTCCCAGGAATGCTCACGATCCCATGCCTGGTGAACTTCCCCAGGAGTTAGGGTCTGGCTGATTGGCCTTTACAGTGACCTCATTGCCTGGACCACCCTGGACATTGCCAGAGCCAAGTATAACAAAGCCACAGTGCCAGGACCCAAGGGATTTCCAGGACCCAAGGGATTTAAGCTGCAAGGGCAGACCACTTGTCCTAAAACAAATGGATTGCCACTTAACCAGATAAGAATAACTGGAATTTCCAGGTGGATATGATTACAAGCAGAATTCCAGTCTCTGCTTCTTGTCAGGAGCAGGCAGGAACACTGAATAGTCCAGATGGCTTTGGAGGCACTGGGTATACAAGCAGGGAAGAAATCATTAGGTTTCACTTGACCACAAGACGACTGGACCGCTTTCATACACACCCAGAGCCCAGCTAAGCCCAAAGAGGATGAGCCTTCCAGACCTGTCCCCAGAGA
This sequence comes from Mellivora capensis, assembly GCA_004024625.1. NCBI lineage: Eukaryota > Metazoa > Chordata > Mammalia > Carnivora > Mustelidae > Mellivora > Mellivora capensis. The sequence goes on along the minus strand of PISX010004497.1, from coordinate 21,924 downwards.
TCCCCGGAGTGAAATCCATGGAAAGGAAGAAAGGACTGCCTGAGCATTAACTGTCCCATTGTTCCCAACCCGTGAATTAGTCTAGTCCCAGCATGGAAATCCCTACCCTGCTGTTACCCAAAGACCATATGGCTGCTGCTGTCTCAGAACAGTCATTATAAAGCAGCAAGGTACAGATTACTCAGCAGAGCTAATATGAGGCCTCAGAAATTAGAGGGGTGCCTGGGTGGCTCAGTGGGTTAAAGCCTCTGCCTTTGGCTCAGGTCATGATCCTGGGGTCCTGGGATCAAGCCTCTCTGCTCAGCGGGGAGCCTGCTTCCCTTCCCCTCTCTCTGCCTGCCTCTCAGACTACCTGTGATCTCTGTCTGTCAAATAAATAAATAAATAATCTTTAAAAATTTTTAAAAAAAGAAATTAGAGGAACAACCAAAACCAGGACTGAAGAACTTTGATATCAACTCTGGGTTTCTGAATTAGAGAAAGAAAGAAGGAAGAAAGGAAGAAAAGGTGGGATAGATAGAGGGAGTGACTAAACACACACATATTTTAGTTACCCTACATGACATCAAGACAGTTTAATTACGCCTCCTCTACCTGGACTGTGAGTTCTTTTTGTTATTGTTGTTTAAGATTTTATTTATTTATCTGACAGACAGAGATCACAAGCAGGCAGAGAGAGAGTGGGAAGCAGGCTCCCTGCTGAGCAGAGAGCCCGATTCAGGGCTTGATCCCAGGACCCTGAGATCATGACCTGAGCCAAAGGCAGAGGCTTAACCCACTGAGCCACCCAGGCACCCCTGGACTGTGAGTTCTTAAAGAAGAGACACTGTGTCGTCTTCCTCCTTTCAGTTCTAGTACCCAGCACAGGACAGGCACATTGTTGGAACTAAATGAATGAGGTTACCAGATACCTTAGCCATCAAGGATGTCCAGGACAGCTGCCACATAAGACCTTTCTGGGGGACACACAGATATACCTAGCAAGGATCCTCCCAATTCTAGGTCATATTAGCCTGCTCTGAGCCTCTGCACTGGGTGTCTGCTGGGCAATAACCTCAAGGAAGAGCACTGGGCTGGGAAGGAGGATACCCGAGTTCCAGCCCCACCATAATAACGGACAAGGCCAGGGAACTAGACAGTCCCATCCTGGGATGCTATGGGTCCAAGATGCTGCAATTTAAATCCAAACCCACATTTGACTCTTGCTCCCCATACCCTAAGGAGTGTTCACCTGGGCCATGAGGTGAAGGCTTCCATACTTGCTCAGAGTCTAGGACAGATTTCAACAGGTAGGAATCACTCCTGCCACCATCAGGCTAAATGGAAAGAAGCAAGCCCAATAGTCAGAGAGGGTATTTCTCAGTCTCAGACTGTTAGACAAGAAGGTATATCTTTGTATTTCCCAATAAACTCTTTTCCCGAGGAAAAACAGCAGGACAAACTAGTTTAAAGTCCTAGCTACCTAATCTTCCAAAGCTTAAAGGCCTGGACAAAGGGAGGCTCCCCGTGCCCTCCCCAACTCTGAGGATGAGGCTCTACCCCAAGCCAGAAAGTGATGAGAATCCAAGACTCAAAGGGGAGAGAGATCCCTTCCCCGAGCTGAGGCCAGGACAGATGTCCTCAAAGTATATTTTGTCCTGGGCAGCCTGCTCATGTCCACATGTATGCATATGTGAGAAGGGGACAAAGGGGGACAGCATGCTGGTGGAAAAAACACCTGAGACTGAGAGCCCTCAGAGACCCAGAAAGTGCTCTTGTCTTCCCAAGGGCACAAACCATGACAGAAGCTTGGTTGACAGCCCCCACAAAAGTGAGGGAAACTGATTCATGGACAAGTGCTCTCTCAGGACCCTGGCTACCTGTGGTGGCTGTTTGCTGGCCCAGGTGCTCATGATTCTCTGGTGCCCACTTCTAGATCAGAGCCTTCATTGGAACAAATGAAGAGTATCTCTTCAAAGCACAGATGGGCAAAGGAAGCCTCTGGGTTTCACCAGTCCGATACTCACCCCCCATACCCCATACACCCTTGAGGGGACTGTACCAGCTGTACCAGGCCCCAGATGAGCCCCCAGGTCAGTCCTGCCTCCCCTAACCCATCCAACCTGAGGTGCTGCCCACCTTCCACCTAGCCCATCTCGAGGCTGGCAGTGCCAGGACCAGCACTAGTCAAGTCACGTTGAGCTGCCACCAAATCTGAGCAGAGACAAACATTCCAGAAAAAGAAAAGAAAATGCAAGACTGCTGCTCCTCCCAGGTTGACTACAACTCAGGCACTCAGGTGGCCAGGAAAGGGAGCCTCATGTCCATGTTATGTGGACTAGAGGCTGCATGGCCTGAAGGCCAAGAGGACACTGCCTGCAGGCCTAAACTTTCTGGAAGAACACCCCTGGAGAACTTGGAGAAATACTCAGGAAAGGCCAACCTCCTCCCTGCAGCCCCTACTCCTGAAGGCCTCCCACTAGCCCATGGGGGATCTTTGGCAGGGCCAAAAATGTCTTGACACACTACAACCTGCTATGGCACACAGAGTAGACAGAGGCGGGATACAAGCCCAAGTATGTCTGAAGTCTGTCCTAATGCTCTGACATGAAGGATCCAACAATGACCCATCAATAGCCCAGTCTGGTGCCTGGCTCCTCCAGGCAAGGGCATGCCCATTACCCTCCACGTACCGAACAGGAGCTTATCACAGTGTCTAGCCCAGACCCCTGAATGCCAGAGAGTAGAGCCAAGTCGTGGAAAGAAACTGCAAGTAGTGAAAAGGCCACAGTTCTAAACCCCACGGATGCTTTCTCCCATCAACCTCAAAACCACCCCGCAAGGGCTTTGGTTGACACCTGCCCAAATGAACAGATGGGCTCAACTCCCCCCATCCACACTCTCCTATAGAGACTTTCAGCTTCCTCAAGGCCCCCTCTCAGCCAGGAGCCCCTATTCAGAGAGCTGACCCAACCACTCAAACCTAAGGGCTCAATTAAAATGAAGAAAAACCATCCACCTTCACTTTGTGGGACTCCACAAGAGTAGCCCAAACATCATGGTCCCATGCGTGTCACACTAAGGTGGCCAAGCTAGAGAAGACCCAGGGCCTCTCCCCACCCTCCAAATGTTATCTCTCAGGAAGTCCCTTCACACTGCCAATTCAAAATTCAGCTCAGAAATACCAGTAACCAGTCACCAACCGAGAGGAACATCACTACCAAAAAAAAAAAAAAAAAAAAAAAAAAAAGTACCACAGGCTCTCACACTTTGTTAAGATCTTATACCTCAAATACCAATCTAACGAACTTTGGGACACTTTAATTTGCTAATTTCTCTCTCTTTTTATTTTCCTGTATAAATGTTGAGGCAACAATTTAAAACAAAAAGACGAAAACTGGCTCTCTGGATTCTGGGGCCTTACCTTTCTCTTCCCCCTTTTCTCTCTGCTGTTCAGAGTCATCTCCACGGGAGCCTGAGAAAATAGAACTTCAACTCCCGAGTCCTACTGGCCACGTACTTAATGTACACAATCTCATTTAGGCCTAAAAATAATCCTGTGAGTTAAGCACCAACAACCCCATTTTAAATACAAGAAAGAGACTGTGAGAAACTCTCTAAGATGCCTGAGGCCAGACACTTAACAGCAGGGCAAATATTCAAATTTATTTATAAATTAATTATTATAAATAAGTTTATAAAATAAAATTTATTTTATAAGACTAGTCTGCTTCTCAGACTAATCGCCAAGTCCAAAAGGATTCAATTTTCTGCTTTAAAAAAAAAAAAAGTCCCCGTATTTTCACAATTCATGTCTGACCAATTCCAAGAGCTTCCTCCCAAACTTGATATGAAAATACTGAAGCAATTATTGGAGAAATTGAGCAAGAGCATGTAGAAGGCCTGCTCTGCCAGAGCTTTTCGGGAAGGTGACAGAGTTCCTATTGGCAGGATGCCCTCCTGCCGGGGCCCCTCACTCAGAACAACAATCTCTAAACCCTGGCATTAAAAATGAGCAGCCACCTGTATGATAATCTTGGGAACAACCTGTGGCTGCCCTGGGCCCGAGTGCCTGTGGATTTTGCCGGCAGGGAAGGGCTCAGCCTCCTCCGGAGAGGAGGAACACAAATCCACCCTCTTAAGCACCCAGCAGGCTGGTAGCCACTATTCCGATTACCTGGGCGAGACACCTGAGACTCTAAGCTTCTCCCGGGAGGTACAACTCAGTGTGAACTGGTCACCTATGAGCCCTCCAGCCCCTATGGTACATAGACTGTACTCCTACTAACACCATCCATCCTTTGGAGGGCTGTGTTCACTTAGGTTTGGGGAACCCACAGGGACAGGAAGCGGGGTAAGAAGTCCCCAGGGCAGGGATCTACACAGAGGAGGAACTTGACACAATGGTAACAATTTATTAAGGGCTTACCTTCATTCATGTAAACATTTGTTTACATCGTTTCATCTAATCTTACAAAACAACCCTGACAGAGGTACCATTTATCTTCTCCATTTAACTGATGAAAAACCAGAGGTTAACAAGTCACTTGCCCAAAAGCTTAGGAAAAGTTAAGTCACACTCAGGAGAGAGTGGTTCCAGGGGAAGACAAGATACGTGAACTGGATGTGAACTGAGAGGTCAACTTCCTTCCCCGGTGGAGGCCTCATCATCAGTTTCCCAAACCGGCTTAGGCTACTCTGAACGGCCTCTTGGTCCCGATCAGAGTGAGCAGGGCGAACGCAGCTCCAAGCCCTAAGCAAACTCAAACTCCAAAACTTCTTGAGGCATGGAACAGAGCAAGGAAGTCTCCAAGGCCTTCTCCGGTTCTGGGGCCAGAGGGGCCCGCGGCTTCCTTGTACCACCCGCACCCCAGCCTTCAGTCTGAATCCAAAAGGACCAGCCTCCCACCCTCACGCCATCCAGCCCGGAACCTATGTTTGGGATTAGGGACGGTGATCCGGAACTGGGAGGCTGGATATCCTGGAAGAGAGCACGGGCGAACGTCCAGGGGACCCTGCCGAGGAAATTCTCGGGAAAGTCCCCGAGTCCTTACCGAGTAGTGGGGACTCCTCAGGGCATGCGAGCAGCGACAGCGCTGAGGTGAAGGACACCGGGGCCGAAGTCAAGTTGCTCGCGGAGCCGGGGCCAGGATGAGAGTCCGTGTCTGGGCTGGTGCCGCGACCCAAGCGCAGCTCCGAAGAAGCGTCCGAAGGCGGCAACGGCGGGGCCCCTCGGGGTCGGAGCTCCCCGGAGGGCTGCTCGATCGCCGCGGCACCGTTCGAGCCGCCCTGCAGCGGTGTGGGAACTCCGACCAGCTGAGGCAGGCGGCTCAAGTCGCGGCCGGCCAGGTAGTAGACGAGGGTGCCGCCAAGATGCAGCGCGCAGACGGCCACGAGCAGGCGACAGGCCCGCTGCAGGGACGCGCCCGGCATCGCTGCGCTGCCGCCCAGGAGCGGCTCCCGAAACCTCATCTTCCCGCCGCCGCTTTAAGAGGCGGGTGGGCTACAGCGGGGAGGGGCGGCCCGCCCGCGGGCCGCCGGCCAGGCGCTGCCCGACAGCGGCTCTTGGGGGAAGGGCCTCAGGGGAAGCGAACAGGGAGCGCTGCCCCAGCTGGCAGACAGCGGAACTCGGAGACTCCAGCCAGCTCGGCCGCCCAGCGACCAGAAGTGCGCCCGAGGCGCGGGCGGGGGCGGGGGCGGGGCCGCCGGTTGGAGCGGGGTTTTCGGGACACGAGCGGGAGGGCCGGGCCTCTGGGGCGGAGCTGCGACGCGCGGGCGGGGCTCGGGAGGGGGCTGCAGGGGGCGGAGCCGTCCCGAGGGCGGCGGGCCGCCGCGGCGGGCTTCCTCTGCGCGCTCCGGTTCCCACACCGCCCTCCTCCCGAGCCCTCGCCGGGTGCCTTGGGTTGCTACCGAGCCGCGCCTCCTCCGCTTCCTCCTCCTCCTCCCGGCTGCCCTCGAGAGGCGCTGCCACTTCCTGCGGTGCTGAAGGGCCGGGGTACGGGCCTGGGCCTACGGCGCGATGGCGCCGAGAGCCGGCTGGTCGTTGACTTGAGGGGCCGCGACGGCGTTCCAGTCAGGGCGCCTCAGCAGGCCTGATTGGGTCCGGAAGAGGGATGGGAAAAGGCTCTCCAGAAAACGGGCTTCGACACCGGGGGGTGGGGGGTAGGTGGGACGGCCGCGGAGGGATTCTATGGGACGTTCGGTTTCCCTCCCTTGTCGGGGCTAGACTCCTCCACCAACGTGGGGGGCCCAGCAAGGAGGCGCGGCTCACCCGCGCGCCGCTGGAAAGTGCAGAGTCTCCGCTTGTCGGCCTCAGCCTGTGGCAGCCCAGCCTAGGGCATCTCAGAGGCCCACCTAGCTCCGTTTGGGCGTGTAGGGAGCCTCTTTTAGTGCATTCCGCCCCTCGAGGACACGTGCTTTGTGTGGGAGGGTGGCAAGGAGCGTCAGTAACTCCCTCGCTGGCCTTCGGGAGGGCAGCCAGCTTTGTTTACAGTTTACACGAACTCAGACACAACTCCAGGAGGTAGCAATTGTTCCCATTTTACAGATAAAGGGTTCAAGGTTCAGGAAGGCTAAGAAGCTTACCTAAGACCCTACAGCTAAGCTAGTGAGAGACAGAGGCAGAGTTCTGGCTCCAAAACCTTTATTTACCACATATTTGCCCCTGGTTGATTTGCACAGGCGCTGAAGTTGCTTAGTTCAAATTTGACCCAGAGGCCACTCCTCAGGCACACCTGATGCCTGAGTGAGCAGGGACACCTCACCCCTGAGAAGGACTCATGGAAATGCTGTTACTTATGTGGATGGAGAAGCCGTGGGCTCTGGCAGCCTAACCCTGAAGTGGAGGAAACGATAGCGATAGCTAGCATAGCTTGGGAGTTTACTATATGCCAGTCAAGAGCAAGCCTAACTGCTTTATATGCATTATCTCAATCCTACAGCACTTTGCAGTAGGCGCTTGTTACTATCTCCATTTCACAGATGAGAAAACTGAGGCTCAGGAGTTGGCTCTTGGTTGTGATCATACAGAATATTGTCCTCACTTGGCTTCCTGGACACCAGGCCTCTCAGATCTTCCTCACTTCACTGGTCATTCCTCTGTCTCCTTTGTGGCCTTCTCCTCCTCTTCTCCAGTTGTTGAAGTCCCCACGCCATAGTCCATGATGCTCTTTTCTGTCCATAGGGACTGCCTAGGAGTGATTTATAATATCTGTATACAATGACATAAAATTTCTGTCTTCTGCAGTTGTCAGAGGCCTCAGAATATAGCACATGATGCTCTTCGGTCTACACACTCCCTAGGAGTAATTTGTAATAATCTATTTGCTGGTGACTGCAGAACTTCTATCTCTAGTCTGGATCTTCAGACTTATTTTCAAGTGCCTATCTTACCAGCATCTCAAACTCTACCTCCTGCTCCCCCTCCCTGACAACCTACTCCCTATACCCTACTCTCGTTCTTAATCTACCTCAGAGAATGGCACCACTGTTTAGCCAGTTCCTCAAGCCCAAAACCTAAAAGGTATCCTTGATGTGCCTCTCTTATGCTAAAATGCCATTTCCAGTCCCTCGGCAAGTCTTGGCAGTGCAACGTTTAAATCACCAGAATTAACTACTTACTAATTCTGCTATAACTATCTTGGACCAAGCTACCATCATCTTGACCTGGGTTATAAAGGTAGCTTCCTAATTGGTCACCCTGCTTTCACCTCCTCCCTTCCCCCTCCCCAGTCTGTCCTCCAAAGAGCATCTAGGAAGATATTTGTAAGCCTAAATCAGATCATGCCATTTTACTCAGAACAAAATCTAAATGTGTAGGAACCCTAATTGGTTTCTTGTCTCTTCCCCACCCACATCTGTCACTCTCTATCATGTTCTACCTGCTTTAGCCAAGTAACCTAATTGCTATTCTCTGGAATTTGCTTATTTCTTCCTGTCTCGGGGCCTTTGTACTTGCTATTCATTTAGTCTGAAATACTCATCTCCCATATTTAATTCAGCTCTTTCAAATGTCACCTTAAGAGAGAGGTCTTCTCAGACTATCCTATGTAGAATAGTCCCCCATCCAAATCTACTTAACCTGCTTGATTTTTCTCAGAACATGTATGACTACCCAACATTATATATTTACTTATTGTTGTCTGTCTCCCTCAGTAGAGGGTCAGCTCCATGAGTGCAGGAACTTCCTCTCTTCACTCCTGTATCCTCTGCTCCTGGAACTGAACTAGTACATACATAGTGGACACTGAGTAAATATTGTTAAAATACCTGTTAAATGAGTGCTTATGATTATCTTGATTGGGAAAGGGAGAAGGGAAGAACTACTGCTAAATTATTTTTCCTTATTTTATCTTATTTTATTTTGAGAGAGAGAGAGAAAGAGTGCACACACACAGGAAAGGAGGGCAGAGGGAGAGGGAGAGAAACACTTTAAGTAGGCTCCACATCGATCACAGATTGTGACATGGGGCTCGATCTCACAACCCAGAGATCGTGACCTGAGCCAAATCAAGAGTTAGATGCTTAACTGACTGAGCTAGCCAGGCACCCCCCCCTAAGTTATTTTAACTTTATTTTTTTCAATTTATTAATTTTCAGAGAGAGTGCATGAGGGGAAGGGGGTGGAGCAGAGGGGGGAGAGAGAGAATTTTTTTTTTAAGATTTTATTTATTCTCTTGATAGACAGAGATCACACGTAGGCAGAGAGGCAGGCAGATAGAGAGGAAGGGAAGCAGGCTCCCTGCTGAGCAGAGAGCCCTACGCCGGGCTCGATCCCAGGACCCTAAGATCATGACCTGAGCCGAAGGCAGAGCTCCAACCCACTGAGCCACCCAGGTGCCCCGAGAGAGAGAATCTTAAGCAGTCTCCATGCCCAACACGGAGCCTGACATGGGGCTTGATCTCACAACCCCAAGATCATGACCTGAGCCAAAGTCAAGAGTTGGATGCTCAATGGACTGAGCTACCTAGGCACCCCATCCCACCAAGTTATTTTAGACACCTAAGTTAAGAATTGTTCGCCAGGGAATTGGTCAAGGTGAAGCTGACCCCAACACCCTATGCCTAGAAGAAAATGCCTGTCCAGTGAGTGAGGATGGGTCTAAATAATGCCCCATCTGAAAACTCAGAGGAGGGGGAAATGGAGATATATCTTCCATGTATCCAGATAATAGCCTGGAGACAGGATGGAGGGGAGAGTAGGGGTCACAGACTTACTCCAGGACCCTCTCTGTGACCAGGAAGCAAGGAAAAGAAACACTTGCGGTCTATTCCTTGGGAACATGCAGAGCCAATGAGGTTCCCACCAGCCTTATCAGCATCCCTACCCCCATCTAGAGATGCCTACAATCTGTAAATTTTTTCCTTCAGAAATGTCCAGGTCAGAAACCTTCAGAACAATATTGTCTGTCCAAACAGGACAGCTGTCCAAACAGGAACTGGTATTAGAAACAGAGACAGACCCAGGGCAACCTTCTCCACCTCTTTCCGCTTTTCCACTTTGTCAGGTGGAAACTAATCCCATTAGAGGAGATACCTGGAAGAGGAAGTTGCAGTGCTGATTGGCCAAAAACTGGAATGTGGGTTTTGTAGTTTGCCTGTTCAGTGCTGATCTGCGCAGAGTCAGCCAGCTTTCTGCTTTTCCCTGCAGGCTGCCTTCAACTGGTTAGTGGCATTTCCTCCCCCGTTCCACAGCGCCCTTTTCTGCACCTGTCAGTTCACATTTCTCTTTCACCTCAGTGGATCAGAAGGACATGGAATAGTGCCAGGCACATGGCAGACCATTATTTCAATGATCTACTTCTGCATAAGATAGCACCCCAAAGCTTAGTGTCTTCAAACTAACAATTTCTTTCTCCTAATTGTGTAGGTTGACTGGCAGTTCTGCTCCACCTGGGCACCGGCACAGTTGGATGTTCCCAAATGGCTTCACTCACATGGCTGCCATTTTGTGTGGGCTAGAGGCTGGCTTAGACAGTCGTGGGTCAGGACCTTGATTCTCTTCCACTTGGACCTCTCCATAAAGGCCTTTCACATGGCTGCTTGGGTTGCCTCACAAACTGAAGGCTGCATTCCAAGAAGGAACATTTCAAGACAAGGTAAGAGGATGCAAATCCCATGAGGCCCAGCCTTCAGCATCACTTGTTTGGGTATTTTATTTTTTTTTTTTAAAGATTTTATTTATTTATTTGAGAGAGAGAGAGTGAGAGAGAGCATGAGAGGCAAGAAGGTCAGAGGGAGAAGCAGACTCCCCGTGGAGCTGGGAGCCCGATGTGGGACTCGATCCTGTGACTCTAGGATCGTGACCTGAGCTGAGGGCAGTTGTTTAACCAACTGAGCCACCCAGGCACCCCTTGTTTGGGTATTTTAGTTAAAGCAACTTATTGGGTAGTCTAGATTCAAAGGGAGTAGATGTGTCCTCCTTGTTGAGTGGAGGAGTAAAGAATCTACAGACCTCTTTTTTTTTTTTTAAGATTTTATTTACTTATTTGAAAAAGAGCATGAGAGAGGAGAAGGTCAGAGGGAGAAGCAGACTCCCTGCGGAGCTGGAGCCCAATGTGGGACTCGATCCCAGGACTCCGGGATCATGACCTGAGCCGAAGGCAGTCGTCCAACCAACTGAGCCACCCAGGCGTTCCTACAGACCTCTTTTTTAAGCCAGTAGTTTGTAGTTTGCCCAGTGGCCACAAATTATTTAGATTCTTCACACGTGTAGAATACATTAATCTCCTTCCAGATCCCCCAAAGGCTGAGCCTCTTAAGGTTCAGGCTCAGGCTCTAGGTCTAGAATTTCATCATCTAACTCAGGTCCAGGTATAATCCCTCAGGTTCAGGGTCCTTTAAACTATAAAATAAGTTCCCTTCATCTTCTTCCTGAGCAATTCAGTCCAAAAGCCATTAGGTAGGGATGAGCAAGGTAGGTGCCTAAACATCATAGACAGTGTGTCAAAGCCCAACCAGATGAGGAGAGAGGGTGGGATAATAATGAGTGGGGAGAGTGGCAGACTAGTGCAGGGTGTCAAAGCCCAAGCAGAGTAAAGAGGGCATCCATGGGGGGTTAGGGTATTAGGAGTTTCAATGAAATAGGGCAGCCCAGTACAGTACAGGTGTTAGAGCCCATGTGGGATGAGGAGATTGTTAAACACAGAGACACTGATCAGAAGTAACTATATATATGGCTAATGAGAGTCACCCAGTTTCTGACTGTCAGAGAAGGGAGTTACAAATATAGACAAGGACAAAACTAAAATGAGCTCTTTGATACTTTATTGGAATTAGAGAAATTGGTATGACTTTTTGGTTTTCAATATATAGAAAGATAATGAAATAAATATAGGGGTGTTTGTGTATAATTTATGTGTAAATATGAATAAATACCTTGGAGAAGTGCTGGGAGCAGAAACTTCCCAGTAGCAATGAGCATTTCTAACACCCAAATCTTGGTTTCTAAACATCATTTTCCAATAAAAGGAACTAGATATTCTTGGGGAAAAAAGGCTGATTTCAGGGATGGACCAGGGATATTATAAGTTGAGCCTGGAAAATCATCTACCAAAAAGTTCGAAGGGCTCAAAGAATAATGAGGATTATGTCAAAAGAACATAGAAATCAATTTGAAGGAGCTGGCCAAACCTGGAACAATCTGAGCATTAAAATAAATATTGATAGGAACAGTTTATAGCCAATTGAACAAAATAAGAAACCATGAGTTTATGCTGATATAAATAAAGAAATGAACATTTGATGAGTAACAAGATATTTATATAATTTCAGAGTATCTCCTCCACAGAATACTTACAATTTCAATGGGAAACATTAGAAAAATCCAAATTTTGAAACATTCCAGAAAATAACCATTGTGAAGTCTTTTTTTTTTTTTTAAGATTTTATTTAATTATTTGACAGACAGAGATCACAAGTAGGCAGAGAAGCAGGCAGAGAGAGGAGGAAGCAGGCTTCCTGCTGAGCAGAGAGACTGATGCGGGGCTCGATCCCAGGACCCTGGGATCATGACCTGAGCCGGAGGCAGAGGCTTTAACCCACTGAGCCACCCAGGCGCCCCACCATTGTGAAGTCTTAACAAATTTCAAGTTCATTAAAGTCGAGGAAAGGCTGGGGAACTGTTCCCCACTGGAGGGGACTAAAGAGAAATGACAACTAAATGCAACACTGTGATTCTGAAGTAGATCTTTCTGCTGTAAAATATTTTGGGGATGACCAATGAAACTTATCCTGAAATAAGATGATACTATTGTATCAATGTTAATTTCCTGATTTTGGTGGTTGTATTGTGGTTATCTTAGAAGTATACATATGAAATTTGGGGGTAATATGACATCATGTCAGAAGCTTACTCTCAAATAACCCAAAAAAGGATCTGTACTAAACTTACAAGTTTTTTGGAAGTTATCTCCCCCTCCCCATACATCCAGTATACAATAGGAAGACCAGGACAGTAAAATCACAAGAGACACTCCCACTGAGAAAGGAGGCACTGGTCTTTAGGAAATATGAAATCCAAGCGTGCATATCACCAAGTCCCCCTTCTCCAGAGGCAGGGAATGTGGTATCTCCCATTTCTACTGTTTTTCATGCTTTATGGTTGATTTCCTGCCCTGTCCTGATCATCCTTCTCTAACCAGGTTCCAATTTGCCTATTTCCTTCATAAAAGGCTAGTGCCCAGGAGCGCCTGGGTGGCTCAGTTGGTTAAGCATCTGCCTTCAGCTCAGGTCATGATCTCCTGGGTCTTGGGATCCAGTCCCACATCGGACTCCCTGCTTAGCAGGCAGTTTGCTTCTCTCTCTCTCTTTCTCCCTCTGCCCCTTCCCACTGCTTGTTCTCCCTCTCTCAGATAAATAAATAAAATCTTAAAAAAAAAAAAAGACAAAGACTCATGCCCAGGACTGGATGCAGCATTCCGGTGGGGTCCACGCGACAGAAGAGAGCAGGATCATCAGTCGCCTTCATAATTCCAAATATCATACTTCCACTGATCCCTTCTAACACACTTTTTTTTTTATATTATAACTAAAAGGCAGGGCTGAAGACAGAGCCCTGGAACAGTGAAAACACCCTACAAGTAGACTTGGATCCTTTTAAATACTGTCATTGTGCCAAGCAGGGTTTTTGACTGCAAACTGGTCAATAACACCATAGCTCTGCCATGGCCACGGCTGCCAGTGAATACTCACCACCACCATTTCAAGACTGTTCAAGCTGCTGCTTTTGTCACTATAAATACTTTCCACCTACCCTTGCTTCTTAGCATCCTCCCCTAAAAATTCAAAGTCCTTGGTGAGAGTGGCTGGGCCTAATTCACACACTTGAGTCCTAGCTGCTAGGAAGTGAAAAGGAGAATCTTCTTTCTGCTTCCATGGTGAGGGCCAGTGCACTACAGCCCTCCAATATTATATTATTTTCAGAAAATTATTCTGGAATAAGGGATTGCATGTTGAGTGGACAAATAACATGACAAAGGTCCACTCCAGTCATTTGGTAGGTTACTTTTCCTCTTAATTGTACTACCATCCAACCCATTTCCCCCATTTTATCCACAAGAATATCATGGCAGAGATTGTTAAAGGCCTTGCTGAAGACCCAGTTTGCCAACAGACAGACTATCAAGTACATCTCTGTGATCTGTCAGTTCAGGGACCTGCCATAAAAGGAAATTTGATTCCCCTGGCCCTGACTTATTCTGAGAAATCTCTACTTCCTTTATATCTTTAAAAATCTATTCTTAGTGTTAGAATCTAACTCTCTATAGTTGGAAAAGGCCCAGAGGCACATTCTATAAAATAACTGATCTGTAATTTTCAGTATGTCAAGGTCACTGAAGACTAGAAAAGATTTTATTGCTGCTCCCAAGTGAAAAAGAGTAAAAAGGTATTACAACTATATGCAGCAGGTGACTCTTAACTATATCCTTCTGTTTTAAAGGACAGGATTGAGGTAAGTGGAAAACTTAATTGGGGTTTGAGGACCAGATGGAAATAAGGTATAACATCAATGACTTGATTTTTACTGTTGTATTATAGTTACTTAGGCAAATGTCCCTATTGGTAGGACATACATAGTAAAATGTTCACAAGTGGTGGAACATCATACTGGCAAGTTACTTTCAAATGGTTTTGGGAAAAAATTGGTCTGTGTACTGTGCCTGCAAATTTTCTATACATTTTTTATTGTTTCAAAATTTTAAAAATCAATAAAATTAAAAATGAACAAATAGAAAAAAATCTATTCTTGAGTAAAAGTGTAGTTTGCAGAATCAACTTTTTCTCTTTGTAATGGACTGGTGTTAATTTTCTCTACTCTTAATCCATTCCTCCTTATGGTAAGAGGAGGTCCACTCTTCCACTGTGTGGTTAGGATAGGCCAAGCTCAAAACTCAGATACCATATAATTACTTGAGATAGTGCTCCTCAGTGGACTTATATTTGGGCAATCAGAACACTGTTTCCCTCTAGCCACAGTGATTGGTTCAGGGATTGACACATGGTCCAAAGAGGCCAAGGAGCAAAGATCCCATCTTCTCTCAGGAATTCTGATTGAGAAATATTGAGAAATACTGAGAAAAAGTCTCCTCCTTTCCTCTAGGGTGGCCATCCTGGAGTTGCCAAAGGTATTATATTAGTTTTCTAGGACTCTGTAACAAATTGCCAAATGCCTGCTGGCTGAAAACAACAGAACTTTATTCTCTCATAGTTCTGAAAGCTAGAAATTCCAAAATCAAGAGGGCAGCAGAGCCCGGCTCCTTCTGAAAGTCCTAAGAAGGAACCTTTCCTTGCTTCCTCCTGCTCCTGGTGGCTCCCAGCAACTCAGCATTCGTTGGTTTTTAGCTGCATCACTCTGTTCTACCTTTATCTTCACATGGCCTTCTCTGTGTGTATGTTGCTCTTCTGTCACTGTGCCCTCTCCTCTTCTTGCTGGGACACCAATCACTGGAAATAGGCCCCACTCTAATCCAGTACTTCATCTTGACTTAACCAATTACATCTGCAAAGACCCTATTTCCAAACAAGATCTATTCTGATGTTGCGGGTAAATGTGAATTTGGGGGGTACACTATTTAACCCCCTACAGCTATCATGTGGAAAGAGCCTTTCTGAAAGTTAAGCCAATACAGAGGCAGGGGTATGTGCCCTAGTATGGCCATATTTGATTGCCCCTGGACTGATGAATTACATGAATTGGTAAAGTTCCCTTCTTTTCCTCAAGTCAGCTTAATGTGACAGAAAGAAACTGATTACCACCCCGACTTTTACAAAATTAGAAAATCATTTGCACATGACCAACGTTCCAAATTTCTTCCTATTGCACACATCCTCCAAAAGTCTCTGACAAGGGATTGTGCAATCCCACTTGGAAATGGAATGGATTTACTTCATTTGGCCAGAAAACAAATTTATTTTGAGCAGTTAGATGATTTCTTTCAATGTATTCAACCATTATTCCTTTCTTTTAATTTTTATTATGGAAAATTTCAAAATTTCAAAAAGTAGGAAAAATACACAAAAGTAGGAAGAATAGTGTAATGAACCTCAATGTTTCCATCACCCTGTGTTTGCTTCATTTATACCTCCAACTTCCCTCCACCTCCTGTAGGATTATTTCAAAGCAAAATTCAAATACCGTATAATTAATTTGTCCTCTTCAACCCCTATTTTCTCATTACCTTTTCTCTCACAATCTCATGCTCTCATTCCCTCATTACTGCATTTGAGGGCTTTTGCCCCCTTGTAAAACAAAGCAAAGCACTTTGAACACAGAAAGTGTATACTGGATGTCTGCTGAATGGAGACCCTACCATGAAAATTTCTAGTCTGTTAGAAGAGATAAGACAAGAAACCCCTCCAGTGCTTACCAGACTTTAATGAAAATCACCTGGAGAGATGTTAAAATGCAGAAGTTACTCAAATATGTAGGAGGGGGTGGGGAATTCCGCAGCTCTAATAAGAACAGCAAAGCTGTTGGTCTGTCAGGTCTCACTTTGAGCAGCCAGATCCTAAACCACAAAGCAAAAGAGAAAAAGACAGGGTGCTGTATAAGGTAGAGGTGATGGGTCACCAGGCTTAAGAGCTGGATTTTGAGTAGTTTACCACAGTTACCCAGATTAATTTTTACAATATTCTAGTGTGAGAATAACACTGAACCAAGTATTGAGTGACCCACAAAAGAAATTTTATAAATTCAGAGAGGGGAAGGCACAGTTACCTGTCAGTACCAGGAAATCTATATGATAGAGAGTGAAAGTGTGTAGCCAGCTCCTGGTGACTCTTTTTCCAAAAACCTTGACCCTCCTGGGACTGGCCCTCCATATCCATTTTTGTACTGCTTGAACCCACCTACCAGCCACAGCTGATTGGACCAAAGGTGAGCATCTGACCTGAGCTGGGCCAATCAGAGGGTCTCTCCTGAGATTTTGGTTTTGAGATTCAGGATGGTCAGTCAGACCCTAGGTATGGCTGGAATTAAAATTATATAAATATTCCACCTTCTGCCAATACATAAAAAGCACAGAAAACTGATTAAAAGAAACAGACCACAAAGAGTACCTAGAAATGAAGAGAGCACTACCTGAATTCCTTCAGCTTCTGGCCCCAGTCTCCTTATTTTGAAATCCTCTAGGTGTTGCATTAGTGAGTGTCAGTTCTTTGCAACCAAAGAGACTGACAGACATCCTCACATAACAAGTGGGGACAAAGCCAGAGAGGGAGAAGGGTAAGAGCTGCTAAGCCTAGGAATGCAAGTCAGTGTGGGTTTACGAGACAGGTGGGTAGAAGAGAGGTTATCCCTTGCAGGAATGAAGTCTCAAGAACCAGAAACTTCCTGCAGGCAGTGGGCTGGGCCCCTTGCGTCTGGCTTCCTTTGAGACTACCCAGGTTCATTCTGCCTGCCTGCCTGCCCCTTCTCACCTGAGAATTCATCTCAGCCTTCCTGATTGTGTCAGGACTGGCCACACCAGAAAGCACCTTATTTCCACTAACCTCTGAGGGCTGTGGTGTCCCTACTGTAGAGCCCCCTGATGGTATAGTCAATTCCTCCCAAGTGTCTGGGAAGAGCTGCTGGTAGCTGGTTGTTATTCTGCCCATCTTCCTCATCAGCATGCTACCCTGAATCTCTAGCTTGGGAGGTATGAGAAGCAGTTTAGCCCACAGGTGGGTCCTGAAGTCTGTAGCAATGATTCAAGCCCAGCCCTTTTGTTACAGGTAGGTTGGTAAACTTACTTCTGTTTGCCCAGGACTATCCCACATCACAGGATCCAGTTCTGGAAAAACTAGGAGGGTTAGTCATCCTAATTTTAAAGCCCTCAGGTCCTTAATGGAAACCTGCTCTAACATTGTGCCTTGAAAGCATCATCCCAGGTCTGGTAACTCCAGACCTCCAAACCCCACCATCCTGAGGATTCCAACACAACTGGAGTTTCTGAACTGCTTTCTGAAACCATTGCATCTCTACTTACACCTGTAGACCATATGGCACAGATTCTGAAGCCTCCCATTCACTAATTGGGTGACTGTAGGGAAGTTATCTAAACTCTCAGTGCCTCACTGGTAAGTAGCACCAATAATACTAGTCCTACTTTATCGTGTTGTTATGAGAAAAGTGAGAATAGTGCCTGACTATATCAAAGTTGACAATTTTTATCATGCCCTTAGCCTGATCTAGTCATTTTCTCCTCCCACTAAGGAGACCCTTAGCCCTGGGCACTCTTTCCAGTCTCAGTGGCATTTCCCAGACCCAGACATAGGGGAGTGGGGGACCCAGGCTGTCTACTGAGGCTTCACCTGGTCCTCCTCTCCCTGGGATTCTGATGTTTGTCTTCAGAGCAGGGTCTAGTTTCTCTGATTTCTGGGCACAGTTCCTTAAGGGGAACGCTCCTAGGGGCCCTTTAGAAGGATCGAGCAGAAAGGGACCAGGGACTTCAATGGTTTGGCTGGCCCTCTGGTGCTGACAGAGGATCCCCGTGCCTCTAGTCCCCTGCCACTGTGGTCAGCCTAGTCCCTCAACCTGCTTTCTCAGCGGCCATGCTCTCACACCTGTCAGAAATGAGAGATTTCAGGCCAAGAGGGACATCTCCTGAGAACTCTGCACACAATTACAGAATGCCTTGAGGACATTTTGTGTGTGCATGTTGGGGGAAGTATAGGAAGTCTCTGTAGGCAGCTATCCCACATGACTATTGGCAATTGGAGGTAAGGTCTTTCTGCCCACAAAGGCACCTGACCCATGTTGATTTCTTCCCTCTGTTCACCACGGGAAGTGTAAACACCAACACAGGCTTTGGATGTCACGATGAAAGCAAATCCCAAAGCCCTGGTGCTGGGTTTCGGGTCCTCTAAGGAGAAAACCCCAGGGGTGCATGGAGGTCTCACCACCTCCCCTTGGGCCAGCCACACCAGGCCAGCTCTCAAAGGCCTCTTATGACTGTCCTTTCTCTCATCTTTCTCCACTGTGATAAATGTCCTGGGATTAGCCCTTCTGTGTTTATTGGATGAGCAATTTGTGTCTGTTTGAAAAGCTACGTCTGAATAACGTTTGGCACGAGCTAAAGAAATGTGAGCCTCTGCATTCCCCTCCAGCCAGCTCTCTGGAGCCAGCCCGTCTCCTGCCAACAGGGTTAGACAGCTCTGCAGCTGGGTTTGCAGCCTAAACATATCTGTAGGCGGAGAGAGGGGGAGTTGGTAGGAGGGGGAGGGAGGTGCCTGTGGCACGACCAGAAACCCAGAGGGATGGAAGAGCAGAGCAGCTTTAGCAAATCTGCCAATTGTTGTAATAATTTGGGGACATCACAGATGCCCACAGTAGTCACCCAGGCCTGCGGATTGGAAAACCAGGGCCCCCTGTGCCACTCAGGAGCCTGGGTGATTGTTGGGCCCAGAGTCCCAGATGTGAACTACAGCAAAAGATACTCAAGGGAATTCAGTGGGTAGCATGAGGATCCCAGATCTAGATGGGTAATTAGTGCTGTGCTCTTGAGGTTTGTGTGGGGTGGGGCCAGTTAGGGGGTGTTAGGATATCCTGAGGCTGTTTAAATATTTCCTGACTCCATCCATGTGTGTCCTGGAACTGGGGAAGAAGCTTGCAGCAATCAGGCAACACAGTTATGAGGTGCTGAGAAGTGTAGACAAAGCAGGAATTTGGTGGGTGTGGGTGGGTGTGTCAACAACCTCCACCCCCACCCCACATTCCTCCAGCAGCCTTCTACTATTCTCCTTCAGCATTCTCCTGATCTTCTCTTAGGGTGCACATCACTGCTCTCTTGTACCCAGTGACTCAGTTCTCAGTCTTTCTCCACCTCCACCTCACTCTCCCTA
This sequence comes from Mellivora capensis, assembly GCA_004024625.1. NCBI lineage: Eukaryota > Metazoa > Chordata > Mammalia > Carnivora > Mustelidae > Mellivora > Mellivora capensis. Next base: position 2,625 of record PISX010004497.1, on the reverse strand, counting down.
AGTCAGTGATCGGACTGAAGGCATGACATCATCCATGTGTCCCTAACAATGCGCACAGAACTGGTCACCAAGAAGGCATCAAAAATGGTTCATTGAGTCTTGATTTTGGCTCAGGTTATGATCTCTTGGGTTGTGAGATCAGGCCCCACGTCAGGCTCCACACTGGGCATGGTGCCTGCTTAAGATTCCTCTCTCTCCCTCAGCCCCTCCCCCTGCCTCAAAAGTGGTTTACTAAGTAAAGGAATGAAAGCGAGGCTGGGAGCTCAGACTTTAGTGGTCACAGACTCACAGGAAGAGAGCAAATAACAAGTCAGACAGGAGTAACAATACAGGAAATCGATTCAGGAGTGAGAACATGGCCACAATAACACTGTCCTCAGAGTCTGCTCTGGGTCGAGGCTTCTAGACCAAGTCAGCTTATCAGGAAAGGCTGCGCGAGGCTCTTCTGTAGTTGTACACTCATCTTGGTGTTCCACATGATTTCATGCATTCAGTTAATGTGTTTTGAATCCCTACCTGTATCATCCTCTGTAGGATACCATCTGTCTCATCATATAGAAAACAAACAGGACAACAAAACAGGTGTACCATACAAGGTAGGAGCAATCTATATTCTCACAGAGGTATAGAGAGAAGGTTATAAATATTCAGGGGAAAAAAAGAGGTTAATTTTACTTGGAATAGCAAGGAAGTCTTCATAGGGTTGAGGGAGATGCATTAGACCTGGACCTGGGATGAAGTCTGCAAATGCACCCCTAGTGTGCTCTTCATCCCCACCCCTTCCCTGCTGTCCACACTTATTCAGTGTGGTGCCTATGGCAGATTTTGCTAACTGATTCTTTTACTCTTTCCCTAAGCCCAGGTATCCACAGAATCCTTCTTGACACAGCACACAGCCAGATGATCAGAGCAGGCCCATGAGAAAAGAAAGGTATTTGCTCATCACACCTGGGAAGGCGTATACAATTGAGACATGCAGGGCTCACCGACAGAAGGAACAGAATGAGGAAATGTACAGTGCTGGGGAGACACTGATTGTGTACGACGAAGGTGGGTGGACTGCTTAGGCTTGTGGGTAAGGCTTGTGGATAAGGAGCAGTGGACAATGTAGCTGAGAAAGTAGGTTGAGGAATATCTGGATGAGGATCTTGCCAGGCTAAGGAATGTGGGTTTCAGCTACAGAAGGCAGAGGCAGAGGCTCGCACAACTGAGCTATGTTCAGAAAGACAGTCTGGCAGCAGTGGACAGGCTGGACTGGGATGGGGAAAAGTTGGAGGCGGATAGACCAGCCAGACAACTGTCCCAGGCAACCAGTAATGGAGCTTCCTGTGAGCTCTTGCAGCACTTGGCGAAAGCATCTGTTTAACACTCACCCTAGTGTCTCTCTCGGAGCTGTCTTTTGACAGCCTGACAGCCCTACAAGCTGCAGGATCCTGACATCAGGAACTGTTTGCTGCCTGTCTGGGGCCCCAGGCCTGACATGGTTCTTGGCAGGTGCTCATTATATATTTGTGAATTACTCAATAGGGCAGTAAAAAAGGACAAGGGGTGTATAGAGAAGGGCACACATTTCCTGGATCACATCCTGTTTAGCAAGAACAGTTCCTTGGGCCTGGACATTGGTACAGCTGTCTTCTGACGTGTATGGAGAAATAGAAGCATGTGCAGGCAAGGAAGGAATCACAGCTGACTCCAAGCCGTGTGTGTGTGTGTGTGTGTGTGTGTGTCTCTTAGGCTTGCAAGAGCTCTTAGCTTTTTAGAGATGTGGGCAGACAAATGGGAGACCTCCAATCTGTACTGTCCTAATGTGCCTTGGGAAGTGTATTAAACCCTTTTTTGGTGGCAAGTGGCAGAAGTTCAATGCAGGCAAGCCTAGAGGGAGTAGAAAACTTATAAGGTTCATTTGGGGACCACCAGAATGAAGGATTCCAACGCCAGACTCTTTCCATCTCTAATGTCTCCTTCTTTCCGCAAGTCTGTCAGCCTTATTCTTACAACCTGGCTTCCCCCACAGGCTGGAAACATGGTTGCCGGGAGCCTGAGTTTCCCATCTGAGAGCTCCCCAACCAGAGAATCACTAAAAGCTTCCTTTCTCGTGTCCCAGTTTCGGAGATCCCAGAAAAGGACTGATTGGCTTGTGTCAGGACCCTGGTCTAAGACCTAATGCAGCAGCTAAGGAAGCAGGGTCATCTAAAAAGGAAAGAGCTTCCACTAAAACCTCATAGTTGAAGTGAAAAAGGAGTATATCACAGAGGTGGAGCTAATAACAGTAATAATCCTGTGGTGCCTGGCTGGCTCAGTTGGTGGAATGTGTGGCTCTTGATCTCAGGATTGTGACTTTGAGCCCCACTTTGGGTGTAGAGATTACTTAAAAAAAAAAAAAAACCTGTCTGAGTCTGCACAAGTCAACTCTTCTATACAACAATCCCAGTAGGTATCACTGTTGTAGTCATTATCACCCTTGAGAATTATTACCTCAGGGAAAAAAGGCACAGAGAGGGTAAGTAACTGTCATAGATCACACAGCTAGTAAATAGAGATGGAGCTGGGATTTAAATCCATTTGCTCTAGCTCCAGACCCTATAACTTCCTATTTTGTTATGTTGCCTATTCACTACAGAAGGA
>PISX010004496.1:0-120581 GCA_004024625.1 Mellivora capensis | reverse complement strand
TAGAAAAAGATCAGCTTTTGAAGAGCTTTGAATGGGGGCATTATTCTTCTTGCTCTTTCTTGAACCCCCACCAAAGAGAGTACTTGTAGTACAGACATTTAAGTACTACAAGTATCTTGATCACGAGTTAGTTTGGGAGGCAGTTCCTTGGTGGATTCCAAAGAATCCTAACTCTCCTGTGGTATAGCTTCCCTCGTGAAAGGAGAGAAGAGGTCTCTGTGGTCTTTGAACAGTTCAAAAGAGCTGTTCCAGAAGGATGCCCAGGTATGGCTACTCAGCTTCTTCCCCAGTGCCAAGATGAACCACCCCAAATGCATGGAAATCCAGCAGTTCAGAGCACAGGCAGGTTTCAAGAGGCCTTTTAAAGCTTTCATTTCAGAGTTGCTTCTCCCTCTCTAAATGCATCACTGGCTCTATTAGCCCCAGTGTTGAAAATTTCAACTTGTTTCCACAAATGACAGCAAAAGGCTCTATCAAAAGTGATAGTTTCTTTAGTTCATCAAATCTCTATTCACTGCAAAAACATTATTGTCCTTGTGGTTTGTGCTTTATGATTGCTTTTATGAAGACAGTGAAAAGGCAAAAAATATAGGTGGAAACTCAAATTGACTTTATATCACTAACATTTACCATCTTCAAAAATAGCATGCTAGATTAATGCACTCCTGATTTTAAGGTACCTTTTTTTTTTTAAATTGGTCTTCTCTGCACATAATAATTCTGTCAGACAATGGGCTATGGAAGAAAACACTATGTGATTTATTCCTGGGGGCTTTGAAGGGTAAAAATACTATTTTTATACTAATGTGTCTGAAATATCAGACGAAATATGGTTATAATATGCAAAAATGTCTTTCAGTTATAGATTTTTTTTTCTTTCACTGTGTTTGTTGTAGGATCTAAGGGAGGAATGTGTAAAGTTGAAAACAAGAGTGTTTGATTTGGAACAACAGAATCGAACGTTAAGCATCCTGTTCCAACAGCGAATCAGACCAACTTCTGATCTGCTCTTCCAGGTATGTGCTTATGTGGAAAACAATCCTTACTTCTGAAAAGCTATTGACAAAAAGTTACTTTAGTTCAAAAGTTTCCAGTATCTCCATAGGCAAGGCATCATACATTGGAACCCTGATTCTTTCCCTTCTCAAGGGATGTCATTAAAATTGTGCCTCTCTTAAATTTATCTGACGTTCGAAAGCTGTGCTTCGATAAAGAAAGACATCAACAAATAATAAACAGGTAAAAGGTACCATCAGAGGTGTCCTCTAGTAAACTAAGTGAAACTGTGGAATGGCGTTGGGAAATAATTGATTACTTTGGGGTCTTGTATTAGTGATCTTGCATTCTGTGATAAGCAAGGACGAGTTTTATGTAATTTCTTTCTTTATTCAGTGTACTTTATGTACTTTATTCAAGTACATTTCTTTATTTCATTCTCTCTCATTCAAAAATTCTGCTGGTTTTTTTTTTTTTTCCCTTTCATATCTGTCTCCATGCAGAATTCCTCCTCACACACAATTCTTCCTATATTCTGCCTCAGTGTTTTCAGGTTCTCCTTGTCTAAAAGCTCTCACTGAACTCCTTCTTGACTTTCCTTCATAACATGCAAAGTTGTGGAAAGTCAAGCCACTGGAATCATTTTGGATGATGTCCCTGACAAAGCAGTGTTGAAAAGCTTCATAGAGACGGTAGCTGCCATATTGAGTGATGCATATGCAGAACTTTTCCATTGCCATTGGAGGTTCTACAGGACCACACTATTCCTGACGGCTGGGCCAGTGCTGCTCATTTACCCTCTGAACTTTGGCATGAACATCTTTCCTTGACTCCTCAGGGAAATAACAAGAAATTGCCATTCATTTCATTGAAAGAAAGATGCTCGATAAAGCCCAACATCAAAAGTATAATTTTTCCCCCAAATTAAAATAAAGAAAATCTCTCAATTTTACAGTAGATCTCATCTCCTAAATTAATCTCCCCTTTGCTTTATCTGTTAAAAACATAATTCATAATTTAGGACTCAAAAATTATGCAGAAAAAAAATTGTCTATCTCTATTCCCTTTCCTGGTTCCAACCACAAGAAGCGTTTGTCAGAGAGAGTCTTGCCTCTGTTAAAAAGTTGTATTTCTTTTGCTCTCTTATATCAAGATCCAATATTATAATTACTTTCAACAGCTGTTGCATGTTCATGAATTTTTTCCATTTTGCTTGGTTTAACTTCAGGCTTTTCTGGAACAATGTTTAAGGATCTGTAGTCCCTGTTTATGAATCATGATGGCTTATTTCCATAATAAACACATGTGCCATAGATATTTAAACTTCTTCACTGACTGTCACAAATTTCTGAAATCCATACCCAAATGGCAGGAAATGGTGTGTACGCTGACAATAGAACTCAGTGTTTATTCACTGGGTATTTTCAGCCAACACACTTTATATTCCTCCCCAAATAGTCTTCTCTTCCAGGAGCCATTCTAATTTAAATAACATTTCTGAAATATGGGCTGTTAATAGTTCTGTAAAGAAGAATGGTAGAAAGTGGGCTGCCTGTCCTCTACCATCTACAGCTCACAGTCACAGAGAGATGGAGTTGCTGGCTTTTCAGGGGGTCTGTTAATTATGTGGCTTGTGATTTTTTTATTTTCTGGTGGCACAAATACATACTGTGGAGTACTGGCTAAAGCAAAAGCAATCTATGCTTGCTTAGCTATGGAAGCTTTATAATTATTTGTTGAATGGAATAATGAATAAATAATATAAATTTATTCTGCAAGTTGGTAGTTATTTTGCATACACCTAAGAAACCCCTCTTCTTCTGAACTTTTCCTGTCTTGTGTGCATGCTTTGGAAGTACTCAGTCATGCTCATCCATCCCAGACTATTTGAGGGTGTGGCTTTCGGATGCAGCCAATCTACCAGTGTACCTGCTCCCAAATATTATTGAACTTACAGCATCCGCTCATAGACTGGAGATTCAGTACCATAGATTTCTAAGTAGTTTTCTGCTTTTCTTAGATACCTTATCTTATCTTAGGTGTCCATCTGCTGAATACAGCCTGACCAGCCTAACGATTATCTACAATTCTGGAGTGCCCTCTTAAAGAGAAATATAGAAAGAAGAGTGTTGAACCCACTGTAATTTTAGGAAATAGCTTGTGAAAAGTAGAAAAGAAAATAATTTATAAGAGCCAGTCTTTGTCCCTTAAAAATAGTAAAAAGTTACATAAATATTATTTAGCACTTTTTTTTTCTTTTTTCCCCCTTTTTTGTATAGGAGAAACAAAAAGGCATGGTTCTATGGATTAGTTGATGAAGTCTGGGAAATTCACAAAGGGAACCAGATCCATGCTGAGGAAAAAAAATAAATAAATAAGGTCTAACCTGAAAATGAAAATCAAGAATGGCAGTAATCTTTTGTGGCAATTCCAGTTTCTAGAGTGGTATCTCTGGGACTGGGGGTGGTAACATATCAGAGTAACAAGGCCCTTTGTATTAAAATCAGTGATTTGAGCTAAATTCCAAAGAATTGAGAGGTTAGTATAGCAAGTAAAATCCCAAAGGAATGTTCTTAATGGAACCCGAATCTCTAATTAACCTTATTTGAATCTACTGGCCAGATTAGCCAATGCTCACCATTTCTTCTTATAAATCATGTCAAACAAGACTCAATTCACCAAATATTGGCAACTAATAGAGTTCTCTGCTAAGTATACTTTCTTCTCTTACCAGTTGGGTTGAAAGCTCACCATAAATGAACCATCTTTGTAACTCATTATGTTTCTGCAAGTAGTATTTATGGTGATTATATCATTTTTAACTACTATATAAACCGATGAAATGCGATACCCAAAGAATTGTTTATATAAAACAAAGCTCAGTGCTTCAAAACCATCTATAAAGGCGAGTCACTAAATAAATGTTTATGAGCAAATGAAATATAGGTACCTAACTAAAAAAATTGTGGGAGCTGGAGAATTATATTAAACATAGAGGCATTCTGCATGCAAATTGTTTCCCAAGTGATTTGAAGTTCTTGTTACACTGTTAAAAAAATCCAAAACAAAGACATATGCATAAACAATGCACAAAGCATGTGTTTGATGCCCCTCCCTCACCCCAAAAAGCCAAACGAAACAGACTCTAATAATAGGATCCCCAGGCAAAGAAGTAGCCTTGGCCCTACCAACAGTGTTATTTAAAAATGTATAGTGTTTCCCACGTATCAGATACTTTTCTACAGCCTTTAAGGAGCTCACCAATTTCCTATCCATTATAATCCTATGAGGCAGGCAGTATCCTTGCATCCATTTTTACAAATGGGGACACTCAGGCACGAAGTCCCCCAGCTGGTAATTGATCGAGTGGGAATCAAAACCGGTGATCCGGCTCAGGCCCCTGCCTTCCACCTCCCTTCTCAGCTCCCTCTGCAGGGAACACAAATGAGGATAAGGAACACTTTTCTGATTCTGTATTCTGACATTTTGATTAACCAAGCCACTTGTGATCAAATTAGATCAGAGGGCTTCTGCAGTGAAATCTCAACAAGAAGACTACCATATTTACACAGTTCTGAAAGCCTCTTGATTTGTGGCATCCATGATTTTCCCCTCTCCCGTGGGTTCTGCTTTTGCTTTGTTTTAGACACCTGTTATCATTATTCTCATAAAACATAATTCTCTCTCTCTCTTTTTTTTGTGGTTTTTTTTTTTTTTTTTTTTTTGCCAAACACAGTTTTTTGTTTTTTCTTTTCCTTCTCATCTGATATTTCAAAGGGTCCTATACCCATATCCTTAGGCCAAGATAGAAAGAAAAGAATGTTATAGTGTAGATTATTCACACAAACAGTTGGGAATCTGACAGCTTAGAACCAAAGTGTAAACATTTGCTGTCACTTCTTAGAGTGCTCTTTGTTTTGAGGTTTTTGGGTTTTTTTTTTGCTTGCTAGTGTTTTGTTTTATGGTATTATTTCATATGAGATGAGAAGACTTAAAAATTCTACTGTACTTCTGATTTATTCTTTTCTCCCCTAAATCTTTATGTTCACAGCATAAATCTATTTATGAGTCTGACTTAGCAGGACACTACACAATACACTCACTTCTCCCCACCTATCCACAAGCCGCGAATCCAAGTCTCTTGAGACTTAACCCAGTGCTGCCATCTTTCAGAGGCCTTCCAGGGTCAGGGCAGTTCTCCTGGAACTTTCCCCTCACTGAAACTCCTAGAGTATTGATGACCTCATCCTACACAGTTCAGCAGGCCATGATTCTCTATGGAATTCTGGAATCTTAGTCTCTCGTGACAGGGATGGTGGAGATCATGCAGTGCAACTGTGGGAACTGGGAATTTCACGTTTCATTTCACTTAATTTGTGATTAATCTCTGTGAGGGCAAGAACTCTGCGGAATGTTGCATTTTACCTCCCACTGATGTTATCACTGCTCATAATATGTATTCATTGTATATTATTGATGGTTCAACACTTAATTACATACATTTTTATGGAATAGAGTTTTTAGCAGCACAGAATTTTGTTTTTGGCATATAGCAATCTCATTGCCCTTATTATTTTTTCTTCCAGACTTTTTAAGATATAATTGCTGTACCATTGTATAGGTTTAAAGTGTATAATAGAAATATTTGATATATGTAAGTGTTATGAAATAATCACAATATTAAATTAACAGCCAACACTTCACATACTTGGAATTTTTTTTTCTTGTGATGAGAACATTTAAGGTCTACTTACTTAGCAGCTTTCTAATACACAGTATAGTGTTGTCGACTCTAGTCACCATGCTGTACATTATATATCCAGGATTTATTTATAACTGGAAGGTTTGACCACCTTCACCAGTTTCCCCCACACTGCCATTCTCAACCTGGGGCAACCACCAATCTCTTCTCTGTTTCTATGAGTTCTGTTTTATTAGATACCTCACATAAATAAGATAATACAGTATTTGTCTTTTTCTGTTGTAGCATAATGCCCTCAACGTCCATCCATGTTGTCACAAATGCCTGGATTTTTTTTTTTTTGTGACTGAGTAATATTCCATATGTCACACTTTGTCCATTCATGTACCAGTGGATTGTGGGCATATGTGTGTATGTGTGTTTATCACATTTTTTAATTCATTCACCTATTAATGAACACTTAGTTGATTAATTAATACTGAAATGAACATGAGCCAAATTAGTTAATTAATACTGAAATGAACATGAGCGTGCAGATACCTCCTTGAGATAATGATTTTGTTTCCTTTGCATATATGCCCAGAAGTGGTTGAATCATGTGGTTGTTTTATGTTTAACATTTTAAGGAATGTCCATGCTATTTCCATAAAGGCTGTCACAATATACACTCCTTCCAACAGTACCTTCTCATCAGCACTTGTTATTTCTTATCTTTAGATAATACTCATTCTAACAGACATCAGATGTTATCCCATGGTTTTGATTTGCATGTCACTGGTGATTAATGATATCAAGAAGCTTTCCAAATACCTGTTGGCTATTTGAATATCTTCTTTGGAAAAATGTCTGTTCGGGTCCTTTACCCATTTTTAAACGGGGGTTATTTGATTCTTGGCCATTGGGTTGTATGAGTTTGCTATCTCTGTATTCTAGATATTAACCCCTTATCAGTTTTCTCCCGTTCCATAAGTTGTCTTTTCTTTTCGTTGATCATTTGTTTTGCTGTGAAGAATCATTTTAGGTTGATGTAGTCTCACTTGTTCCTTTTTGATTTTGTTGCTTGTGCTTTAGGTTTCGTATCCAACAAATCATTGCCCAGATCAGTTTCAAGGAGGTTATTCACAGCCTTTGCTCCTAGGACTTTAATGGTTCCGGGTCTTACGTTTAAACCTTAACCCACTTCAGGTTAATTTTGTATGTGGTATCAAATAGTTTTTTTTGTTTCATTCTTTTGCACGTTAATATCTAATTTTCTCAGCACCATTTATTAAAGGCTGTATTTTCTCCAGTGAGTGTTCTTCACTCCTTTGACTATCCTTAGTTGACCATATATACATGGGGCTTTTAAGGGGGTGGTCTCTCAGTTTTGTTCCATTAGTCTGTATGTTTTTATGCCAATATCATTTTATATTGACTACTATGACTTTGTAATGTATTTGAAATCTGGAATTGTGATGCCTTCAGCTTTGTTATTTTTTCTCAAGATTATTTTAGCTATCTGGAGTCTTTTGTGGTTCTAAACTAACTTAGGATTTTTTTTTCTATTTCTGTAAAAAAATGTCATTGAAATCTTGATAGAGATTTTATTGAATCTCTACATGGTTTAGGTTAATAAGGACACTTTAACAAAATTAGCTTCTCCAGTCCAAGAACACAAGATATTTTTCCATTTATTTGTGTTTTCTTCAATTTCTTTCATTAGTGTTTAGTAGTTTCCAGTGTAGAAATTTTCACCTCCTTGGTTAGATCCATTCCTAAGTATTTTATTGGTTTTATGCTATTGTTAATGGGATTATTTTTTTTATTTATTTTTCAGATAATTCATTGTTAGTATATAGAAATGCTACTGACTTTTTTTATGTTGATTTTGTATCCTGCAACTTTACTGAATTCATTTATTAAGTCTAATTGCTTTTTGGTGGAGTTTTTAGGACTTTCTATATGTAAAATCACATCATCTGCAATTAGAGACGGTTTTACTTTGTTCTTTCTGATTCTGATGGTTGTCATTTCTTTTTCTTGCCTGAATGCTCCAACTGAGTACTCCCTGTACTCTGTTGAATAAGAGTGGTGAGGGTGGGCACACTTCTCTTGTGCTTAATCTTAGGGAAAAAAAAATTTGTCATTAAGTACGACATTAGCTTTAAGCCTGTCATATGTTGCCTTTATTATGTAGAGGTATATTCCTTCTACACCCAGTTTGTTGAGAGTTTTTATTATGAAAGAACATGAAATTTTATCAAGTGCTTTTTCTGTCCCTACTGAGATGATCATATAATTTTATCTTTTATTTTATTAATGTGATGTAGCACTTTTATTGATTCTCATATGCTGAGCCATTCTTGCATTTCAGGGATCAATCCCAGCTGGTCATGGAGTATGATCTGTTTTATGTGCTGTTGGATTATTTTGCAAGTATTTTGTTGAGAATTTTTGCACCAACGTTCATCGGGGACATTGCCTACTGTTTTCTTTTCTGGTACTGCCCTTATCTATCTTTGATATCTTGGTAATCTAGCTTTGTAAAATGATTTGAGGAGTGGTTCAGTACTCTCCATTTTTTTTTTTTGAAGAGTTTGGGAAGAATTGGCATTAATTCTTCTTTAAGTGTTCAGTAAAATTCACCAGCAAAACCTCTGGTCCTAGGCTTTTCTTTGTTGGGAGGTTTTGGACTACTGATTCAATCTCGATTCATTACTGGTCTTTTCAGATTTTCCATTCATGATTCAACTGTAGTAAGTTTCATATTTCTCAACATTTTTTCCTGTTTTTTTTTTAATAGGTTGTCCAATTTATTGACATATAATCGTTCATAGTAATTGGCATATAATCGTTCATAGTAATCTCTTATGATCCTTAGTATTTCTGTGTTATAATTTGTAATGTCTCCTCTTTCATTTATAATTTGTTTGATTTGGGTCTTCTATCATTTTTTTTCATGGTTAGTCCAAGTAAATGTTTATCAATTTTATCATTTCAAAGAACCATCTTAGTTGTGTTAATCTTTTGTATTGTTTTTCTTTTTTCTATTTCATTTATTTCTGCTCTAATCTTAATCATTTCCTTCCTTCTGCTAACTTTGGGCTCAGTCTCTCTTTTTTTTTTTTAGTTCCTTGGGGTTCAAAGTTAGATTATTTATTTGAGATTGTTCTTTTTCCTTGACTTATGTGTTCATCACTGTAAAATTTCCTCTTGGAACTGCTTTTGTGGTGCTCTATAAGTTTTGATATGTTGTATTTTCATTTGTGTTTGTCTCAAGATACGTTTTTAGTTTATCTTTTGAGTTCTCCTTTGATTCATTGGTTGTTCAGGAGCGTATTGTTTAATTTTCATGTAGTTGTGAATTTCTAGTTCTCTTCCTGCTACTGATTTTTAGTTTCATACTAATGTGGTCAGAGAAAAAAAAAACGTGAATAATTTCAATATTCTTAAATTTGCTAAGACGTATTTTGTTGCCTCACATTTGATATATCCTAGAAAATGTTCCCTGTGTGCTTAAGAAAAGTGTATATCCCGCTATTGTTGGATGGAATATTCTATGTGTGTTACGCCCATTTGGTCCTTAGTGTTGTACAAATCTGCTATTTCTTTATTGATTCTCTGTATGTATGATCTATCTATTATTGAGAATGGAGTATAGAAGTTCTCTAATATTGCATGCTATCTCTCTGCCTTCAGTTCTGTTAATATGTTTTTTACATATTTGGGTGTTTTAATGCTGGGTGTATAATATTTACAGTTACCATATATTTTTGATGGATTGACCCCTTTATAATTATATAATGATCTTATTTGTCTCTTTTGACCATTTTTAGCTTAGAGTTTATTTTGTCTTATATAAATATAGCTACTCCTGCTTTTTGTTTTTCTGGTTTGCCATATTTAAAATATCTTTTTCGGGATGCCTGGGTGGCTCAGTTGGTTAAACAACTGCCTTTGGCTCAGGTCATGATCCCGGAGTCCCAGGATCGAGTCCCGCATTGGGCTCCCAGCTCCGCAGGGAGTCTGTTTCTTCTTCTGACCTTCTCCTCACTCATGCTCTCTCTCAAGTAAATAAATAAAATCTTTAAAAATAAATAAATAAATAAATAAATAAATAAATAAAATATCTTTTTCTATCTCTTTACTCTCAGTCTATGTGTGTCTTTAAAACCAAAGCAAGTCTTTTGTAGGCAGCATATCATTGGATATATTTTTTAAGAAAATCCATTCAACCATTTTAAGTCTTTTAATTAAAGAATTTAATCCATTCATGTTTAAAGTAATTATTAATATCTAGAGACTTCCTATTGCCATTTTCTTGTTTTCTGATTTTGTAGATACTTTGTTCCTTGCTTCTTATCTTGCTGTCATCTTTTGTGATTTGTTGATTTCTTGTAGCAATATGCTTTCCTCCTTTATGATCTTTTGTATAACTGCTACAGATTTTTCCTTTGTGGTTACCATGAGGCTTATATGAAATATTTTGTATTTATAATATCCTATTGTAAGCTGATAACAACTTAACTTGGATAGCAAAGAGAAGCTTTATACTTTCTCTTCTCCCCCTCACATTTTAGGTTATTGATGTTACAGTTTCCATAGTTTTATATTGTATATTCAATAACAAATTGTTGTCCTTATGGTTATTTTCAATGCGTTTTCTTTTACTTTAAAACCGGACTTGTGAGTGAGCTATGCACCACCACTACAATATTAGAATCTGTCTCTGACTTTATATTTATCATTACCAGTGAATTTTACATATATAGTTATATGTTTTTACAATGTTAATTAGCATAGCTTTATTTCCACATAAAGAACACCTTTTAGCATTTCTTTGAAGACAGGTTTAGTGGCAAAGAACTTCCTCAACTTTTGTTTGTTAAGGAAAGTCTTTATCTCCTTCATTTCTGAAGGATGGCTCTAATAGGTATATATATATAAAAACAGTACTCTGGGTTTAGGTCTTTCTTTCAATATATTTAATATATAATGCTATTTTTCTCTTAATTTGCAAAGTTTCTTTTTTTTTTTAAAGATTTTATTTATTTATTTGACAGACAGAGATCACAAGTAGGCAGAGAGGCAGGCAGAGAGAGAGGAGGAAGCAGGCTCCCTGCTGAGCAGAGAGCCCGATGCGGGGACTTGATCCCAGGACCCTGAGATCATGACCTGAGCCCAAGGCAGAGGCTTAACCCACTGAGTCACCCAGGTGCCCCTTAATTTGCAAAGTTTCTATTGAGAAATTCATCCATGGTTGTGTGGAGCTCCGGCATGTGACATGTCACTCTTCTCTTGCTATTTCCAAAATTATCTGTTTGTCTTTGACTTGAAAAGTTAATTATTATGTGTCTCAGTGTAGCCTTTTCATGTCCAACCTATTCAGGATTTTTGGTCTCATGAATTTGGTTATCCATTTTTCTCGCTAGGTTTGGGAAGTTTTTGTTTGTTTGTTTTGTTTTTAACAACTTTTTTTTTTTTTTTTTAAGATTTTACCCATTCATTTGACAGACAGAGATCACAAGTAGGCAGAGAGGCAAGCGGAGAGGGAGAGAGGAGGAAGCAGCTCGCTGCTGAGCAGAGAGCCCGATGAGGGGCTCAATCCCAGGACCCTGAGATCATGACCTGAGCTGAAGCCAGAGGCTTTAAACCACTGAGCCACCCAGGCGCCCCGGTTTGGGAAGTTTTCAACCATTTTTGCTTTGAACAAATGTTCTGTTTTTTTCTCCTTATATTCTCTTCTGGAATTCTCATAATGTGTATATTGTTATTAGCCCTGTAAGTGCTATAGGCTTTCTTCATCCTTTTTCTTTCTTTTTTTTTTCTTTTTGCTTCAATGATTGGATAATTTCACATAATCTATCTTCCAGTTTACTAATTTTTCTTCTACTTGGTTTCTGTTGTTGAAGCTCTTTGTTGAATTCCTCAGTTACTGTATTCTTCAGCTTTATAATTTCTGGGTTGTTTTTTTTTTAACGGTTTCTTCTTTGTTGAACTCCTCATTTTGTTTATTTATTGTATCCCTAATTTTCTGTAGTTGACTGTGTGTTCTTGTAGTTTACTAAACTTCCTTAAGAGGGTAATTCTGAATTATTTGTCAGCTTATAGATCTTTATTTCTTCAGGGATAGTTATTAAAGCTTTAGTAGTTTCTTTTTGTGCTGTCGTATTTACCTGTTATGGACCTTGATGTCTTTCGTTAGTGTCTGTACATTTGAGTGAGTGGTCTCATCCTCCAGACTTTACAGGTTTGCTTTGGCAGAGGCAGTCCTTCACTAGTCAGCTTATCTTAAGTTTCAGAATAGGTCAGCTGGTAGCATTCTTGGAAAAGTGGGGCTTGCTATTGGGGTGTCTATTTGGGTTAGGCACTGTTCTAGATCCTAGGTAGGGTACCACTGGCTAGGAATAGTTGGATAGGACTGCTGGCTTGGTTACCTTCCAAAATGCAGCTGTAGGTTGGACTCCACAGTTGCCCATATTTGCTGGTCAGGTTTTCTAATTGGGTTGGAGTGGGGGCTCTATACAGCAGTTGAGGAAGCCTGTGAATATGCTTCCATGGCTTGGAAAGTTGTTATACCATGTTGGTTGTGGCCCAGAATCAGGAAGAGCTAACCACTGAGCTCCCTGGTCAGACAGGATCATCAGCTCTGCTGATGGGCAGAGCTGCTGGCTGGGTTCTCTGAGTGCCACCACAAAGCATGGCTCTACAGTGGACCATGCAGCCCCCTGGTGCTCTGGTTATACTTCCTGGTGGTGAGACAGAGGGCTATACACAGCAGTAGGTGGGGTCATGAGCCCACTTCCTTGTCTGGCTGGTGCAGCAAAACAGGTTTCAAGGTTGGCATAACTAACTGACCAAGGACCCAAATGAAGCATAACTGTACACCAAGTTCCCTGGCCAGATGAAGCCACCAGCTGGGCTCTGCAGATGGTAAAAGCTGCTGGCTGACCTCTCTGCTGAAATGCCATTATAAGTGGGATTGTATGATGGGCTACACAGCTTCCCAGGTGCTCTGGGTAGGTTTCCTGATCAGGTGGAGCTGGAAGCTACAGTGGTAATTAGGGCTAAAAATTTCCTTGCCTGGCTGGGTGGGGTAGCAGAACAGGCCCAGAGGCTGGCACAGCTCATTGTTCGGGGACCAAAATCAGGCAGAACTATATACTGAGTTCCCTGGCCTGATGGGGTCACTAGCTTGTCTCTGCGGATAGGCAAAGCCACCAGTTGGGATCTCAGGCACCACTGTAAGGGGGAACTTGGACTGCCCAGATCCAACCACTGGTGGCTGTTAGACCGGCCCCTCTTTTCTGTCTCAATCTCATCTCCTGTGCTCAAGCTCCACAGATTCCCCTACAGACCCCATGGGATGAGACCCGAGTGAACCTCCCAGGAAGAGACCCACAATGCTAGGCAGCCTACATATCCACCTCGGACTCTTTTTCTCCCAGTGGAGAAACCATAGGCCCCAAGAGCCATCTTGGGGCAGTGGTCTGGTGCCCTTTTGGAAAGGTGGCAGTCAGCATGTGGCTGTTCCTCTTACCCTTTTGATGTGGTCCTTCTTGGTCTCTGTAGTCCAAAGTGGTTCTTCAACGTCACGCCTGTCTTTGGGGACTTTCAGAGTGGTGTCCTATCTACAGATGGTTGGTCTTCTGGTGAGGGGGACTGAAGTCGAGAACAACCTCTGTCACCATTTGATGTCATCACTATTGAGGGGGATGTTTCTAACTGCAATAAGATTGTAATCTTAGTTTGAAGACTATGCCTTTTTCTGTCTACTTAGATGTGTTTTTCTATCAATTTCCCAGTTGCTAGGTACCCCATTCATATTTTTAATCCTTTTTAAAAAGATTTTATTTATGTATTTCAGAAAGAAAGAGCACAAGGTGCAGGGAGGGCAGAGGCATAGGGAGAAGCAGGCTCCCGCTGTGCAGGGAGCCCAAGGCAGGGCTCAGTCCCAGGACCCCGGGATCACAACCAAGGAGAAGGCAGATGATCCACCGACTAAGCCATCCAGCTCCTCTTTAATCCTTTTCTTTATCTTTGAGGAGCAGAGGGTTTTTGTTTTTTGGGGTTTTGGGTTTTGGGTTTTTTTTTTTAGGCATTTACACTCCTCGCTACCTTAGAACCTGTGATTGCATAGTGAACACAGCCATGTAGAGCTACCTGGA
Source organism: Mellivora capensis (assembly GCA_004024625.1). Classification (NCBI taxonomy): domain Eukaryota; kingdom Metazoa; phylum Chordata; class Mammalia; order Carnivora; family Mustelidae; genus Mellivora; species Mellivora capensis. The sequence continues at coordinate 106,736 of PISX010004496.1, read as the reverse complement.
ACTTGAACTATCAGTTAATAACCAACGAGACGTTATCTTCTGCAGGGCATTTGGTCCGTCTGAGAATTAGAAACCTTCTACCACGTTCGATGTTGTTCAAAGTGTGTATTTGCTTTTGAAGAGGTGTACACATCTGCTTCTAAGGCACTTTTTAAATATATACAGTTGAAGTGAGACGTGAGATGGAAAGGAGAAGAGGAGACTTTGGAATAACACAGAGAGTAGTAAGGGAGGAGTAGGTGACTGCACGAAGGGCTGGGTAAATAGTGGGACAATGGTTCTTCAGTTCTGGAGGTGGAAACTTTTCATTCAGTTGGATTGGTGCCTCTCTTAAGCCACAACTAAATGGAGTCAGGAGAAGAGGCCAAAAGACAAAGCAAAACAAAACAAAATCCATACGTATTTAGAATAGCCACCGGGATTCCCACACTGCTAAGATGCACATTTGCCTCATGAGTTTCTGAAATTGACCAGCTCTTTTCTTGCAAAGCTTATGTGCCAGGCATAGAGGTGGCCTCTGCTCTGCCCTACAGACCTGGGATCTAATTTAGAGAGACCCAACAGGGTGACAGGAGGAGCAGTCCAGTGATGTTGGGGGGATGGTGAGTGACACCAGGGCCCAGATGGCCGAGTACCACCAGCTGTGATCTGTTATCCTGCAAGATCAGAGGACTTCGGTGGCTTCATTGTGGGCATCTATCGGACCTGAAAACATAGAAGGAATGTGCAGCAGGGACTATCGCTCATGCCATAAGCCCTGTGAAGGGTATTCACTTGTCTGAAGCACAAAAAGTGGCCTTTCTGAGAGGTAAAGGACACTTTGAAAGATCACAGAGCCTCTACAGGGCAGGGCTTTCAATTATTAGATGCCCCACACAAGGTTGATTTGGGATCAAGTAAGAGCAGCAGAGAATATGGGAAAGAACCTTCAGGGTTATGGCAAGATGTGATTTCTCTTCTCTTCAGCAGGCATCCAAAACCCTCTGTAGACTCACTTCACCCTCAGTGGCTTCATTTCTCTCTCTCTTTCTCTCTCTCTTTTTTTTCCTGTCTTTTATGACACAAGTTATTTACTCTAGCCAAGCAGAAATACACTCCACGGCGCATGACATAGGTTTTCCTTCAGCCATTTCATTTTGTATGTCATTCCTGTGTCCGAAATGCTACTCCTCCTACCCCGTCCATCCATCCCTGCCATTCCTTTTTTTCATTTAATAAACCTGAGGCACCAAAAGTAGGTCAGGGCTGGGGATTGGGTGGTGAATTGCATTTCTTCAACAGCCGTGGTCCACAAGTTCCATGGAGAAGATGGTCATGTGGTGAAGGGCACATGAGATGTCTTAGGGGCAGCACAGCAGGAACAGGGAACTGCCTGCAGCATATCAGGGGCTTGGGGATGGCCTGACACAGGAGATAATGCCTCCATGTGAGTCTAGAAGGCAGAATCTACATTTGTGAGGTAGACGAGGGAGAAGACAAAGTACAAGCCAGAAGATAACAGCCTGTGCAAGGATGTGAAGGCATGAGGAAGTCTGTCTCTTCCTTCCCACCGTGTTGTATAGCCATGCACTTTGGTAGGGCTCTGGAAAGAGAATCACACCCCCCACCCCTCTCAGTGTCCTGCACTCACCTTGCTCAGCAGTTTCCAGCCTGTATCAATATGTCACTTTGTAAATATGCTAAATTTGTTTTCATACATATTTGCTTTTCATTCCCAAGTCAGTTGAAGAGTATTTTCTATTTTTGTTTTTTGTCTTTTGTCTATGCAAGACCCAGGCTTCCTAACCCATGCGTCATGACTGAACATTGTATTATGATGTGCTTCCTGTCCACATTACGTTGTTATCAGGGGTACAGGTGGTCTGTTATAAGGAAGTCAGGGCACAACTCCTAGTCTTTATTCACTGGATTTAGCTTTTATCTTCAGAGGGACCAGGAACTTGCCTTAGTGACCTGTGAATTTTCTCAACACATAACTTAAACAAAAATAAGCCTCAGTAAATGTGGAGTGAATGAAGGACTGAGAGAACTTCTGGGGCACATGAAAGGCTTGCCAAAAGGGGTTTAGAAGGAAATGGATTCACAAATGAGGTGACCATGTTGAGGGAAAGAAGAGAAGGGAGTGGGTACAGTCCTTAGGGCACTGTGCACATAAAAGAAGAAAGACTTTGCAATCTTATGTTTAAAATAAGTTGGAACAACTGAGGAGCTTAATCTCTTTCTTTAAGACATCAGGTGCAGAGGGAGAGGAAGAGAGAGAATCCCAAGCAGGCTCCACAGCCATCACAGAGCTGATGAGGGGCTTGATCTCATGACCCTGAGATCATGACCTGAGCCAAAATCAAGAGTCAGGCACTTAACTGACTGAGCCACCGAAGCACCCCAATCGCTCCTTTTAAATGAACCGTAGTTTTGTTTTGTTGTTTGTTTAGTGTTCCTATTTGCTGTATCTTTTCCTATTGCCAGTAAGTCCTCAGGGTTCCATCTTGGAATTGTTTGTTCCCCATAGCTATAGAGAACTGTGTTACATAGATATTCCTTTTGCCGAGGAACTAATGTTTCCATATTTTTTCAGAGATATGAGTTTTTATCTCTCCTATCCTTACCCCCTACCCAAACTTTAAGTTACTTAATGGAAGGCACCTGGCTTCCTGTTTGCTGTCTTCTCCTAAAACTAGATGAGTCCCAAATATTGCTTTCAAGAGCCCATGGCTATTTCTGCATAAACCATCCTCCTTCGAAGACAGTGAAAAATCTCAAGCCACAAGACCAGTATGGCAGACTGAAATGCCATAAGGGGCTGAGCCAAGTGAAGCAATAAACAAAAGAGACTGTATACTCTGCTGCCAGTGCCGGCCCATGGTGACCACATGGAAATGCTGATTACATGTTGCCATAGCTTCAGGTTTGTTTTTGTTTTGTTTTGTTTTGTTTTAAGATTTTTATTTATTTATTTGACAGACAGAGATCACAAGTAGGCAAGAGAGGCAGGCAGGGAGAGAGAGGAGGAAGCAGGCTCTCCTCAGAGCAGAGAGCCCGATGTGGGGCTCGATCCCAGGACCCTGGGATCATGACCTGAGCCGAAAGAAGAGGCTTTAACCCACTGAGCCACCCAGGCACCTCAGCTTTAGGTTTTTTAAGAACCTGGAAATACAGACTTTTGTGGGCAGTCCCTTGATTTTTAAATATGGGCACCTGATTCAACTATTTTACAATACCAAGGAAGACCAGTAAAACATCTATGGGCCATATTTGGTCTGCAAAATACCTGCTTTTCTTTTTTGGCTATAGAGATGGTGGAATTACCCTAAAATATGATATCTATGCTCAGAACGCCTGGTACCAGACTTCACAATCATACTCATAGGACAGCCAGAATATGTCACTGTATTCATTCTCTCAACAAAAATTCATTGAGCACCTACTGAGGACAGAGAGGTTATCATTTAATAAGGAGACAAGTAATATGAAGAAACAACTGTGCAGTAGAGTAGTAAATGAAACAGAATATTTACCAGCCAAGGAAAGAGTTACTGACACTCTCTGGGATGTGAGGGAGGCCTTCGGAGGTGGTGATCACTAAACTGATGGATAGGAGCTTGTTAGGGTAACAAGATTCCAGAAGGCAATTTGCAGACTAAACTCGTAACTAAGTTTTATACTGGAACTTACATTTATATTAACCCTGCATCCTGGCTTTAGTCAGAACTCTAAAATCATAAAATCATATTAACCTTCTTTGGTCTCATTTGGTCTTCCCAGTCCCTACCAGCAATATCAGATTAACCCACAGAGCTCTGAAGACAAACACCTGTGAGGAGTATAATGCTAATTGACTTCTCTGTCACTATGACCTTCAACAAGGATTCTTTTTAGCTTTTTATCAGAGAAAGAATCTACTTAAGCTGAATTAAGAAAACCGATGAAAAATGAAAAGCCCTCTGTGTTGAAGGTTTGTGTTTGTTTTAAGGATTTTAACATTAAAGAGAGAAGTTCAAAACCTGAACATAAATCAACATTATACTGAAATTGACCAAGTGATTGAAATGTAAATTCAAGAAATGTACCTTATAAGGATGCAATATTCAGGCCGTATATATTTTTTTCATATTTCAAACACATAAGAAAACCTGATGATACTGGAGTTAGTGAATTTCATGCTGTAAATGTTTATCACAGTAACCTTAAAAGTTCCCCCAGTAAAAATTGTTATTAAGTATTATATTTTTATGCATTTTGGGTAAACGTAAGGATTTGGAAATGCAAGGGACAAAAAGTACTGAGAAAGGCACAATGATGTTTACCTGGGGATTTGATTATGCAGATTGGAGCATTAATTTCTTGGCACTCAAAGTGGTAGAATGTCCATAGCTATCAGCGGATGTCACACCAGGGAAATCTTATTCCTGGCACAAAAAGATTAAATAACCCAAACTCTGACATAAAAGACCAGTGTTTCCAGGAGCGAAAAGCAATTTGGCTTTGTTCTATCGCTTCTCTTGCCACAAGGGTGCACTTGTCAGAAAACTACCCCGATATAACGGAGAGCTACTTTCTGGAACCAGGCAGCAATTTTCAGTCGGCCGCAACTATCCAGGAGATTCCAGAACAAATCTCTAACCCACCAGACTTCACCAAAAAGGAGCATCATTGAAGTCTTGGCTGCATGGGCCAGGGAAAGGAGGGGAGGAGGGGGTATATACCAAAAAGGCAAACAGAAGCATCTGGAATCTCTCAGCAAGCCCTAACCACACCATGAGGGGAGAACTTGAGGCAGGTCTGAAGCTCAGTGTAGCTTGGGGTGGTCAGACTCTAGAAACAAATGGGATTGGCCTTCAGTTGTGCGTGGACCCTGGTCTGCTGCCATTGCTTAGAAATATGCTAGGGCTAGGCTCACAGTAGCTTCCAGACTGGTTAGAGAACTGGAGATAAAAATTGCCAGGGCAAGGTGCTCTTCTCTCCTGATGAGGATTAATGCATGGCTTGTGTCTCTGGCTGCCCCAAAACAGTGGAGACCAGCTTCAAGGACAAAAGACACCTCCGGCCCCGCCTCCCACCACTGTCAGACACATACACGCACACAGGCCCCAGTCGAATTTTCCAAAACTCTGATGGAAATCTTTGGGCGAGTGAGGTGGTAGGGTGCCTTTGTGAGGTTGAAAAACCAGGGGAAAGTATCACTGCATCTCCTGTTTATAAAGACGTCTTTATACAACTTAACTGTAGCAGCCTTTCCTGCCTTTTTAGCAGCTTGTATCCTGTACCTGGGTCAATTTCTATCAGTTACTCTCAGCCTCATGTCTCAAAATCAAGAACTAATATAATGCCCACTTTTTCTGCTTTGGGGTCACTTTATACCTCATTAGTAGACAGAAGTCATCCCACTGAATCCTTCCTATAAGCCTGGATTATTATTGCTATTTTATAAACAAGGAAATCGAAATTCCTAGAAGCTGCTGCTGCTTCTTAGCCAGGGTCCTTCTGCTCCAAAGTTTCCTGCCTGAAACATCCTTGCCCTCATCTACAACTGTATCTTCCTCTCTTTTCCTGGGCTTGCACATGGAAAGGCTATTGCAGTAGCTCTCAACAAATTAGCCAGTTAAAAGGCATTTAAGGGTCTGTTTGGAGTTACCAATGTGCTACACTTTACACAAATCAAGTTAAATACATTTGGGCAGGGGCTTAAGAATCTGAACTATGGACAAAACCATTGTGGGCATAATTTATATTTCCCCGAATAAGGACACTGAATCTAATTACCTAGTAACATGATATGACTTTCCCTAGAAACATGTTTATGCCAAGGAATAATAGAGTCGGAATATTACATCTCAACTTTCGAGATCATGTAATCTACCTGCCTCTCTATCTGATCGTTAGATTGATTTGTGCCTGGGACAAAGTCACATTGTCTGTTTAGATCAGACTAGAAGTCAGCATCCTGATTTCTAGCATCGTGCCTTTCCCACCATGCCGGTGGGGTAATACATTTGAAATTTACCTCAATTAAGGAAGAAGGAGAGCTTGTCCTGAGAAATGTGCTTGCAGCATAATGGGCAGCTTTGGGAAATGATTTAGATGGTGTGAGCTGGCTGATATCCTCCCAAGTCCAAGGAGGTATGTGGGAGAGAACCAAAGAGGTTTGGGAAGGGGTGGGAATGGAGACAGTGTGTGGACAGCAGGCAGGAAGACTGCTGAGATCCAAGCTGGCTTGATCAAGTTCCCACTCCACCACAGTTTGCTTGGGTGACCTTTGCAGATTACTGAAATTCCTAGAACCTTAATGCATTCGAACAAATAAAGCATAGAAATATGCCTAAAATGCCCAGCACATTGCTTGTCACAGAGCTACAGCTGAATAAAAGCTAAGTTCTTTCCCTTTTCTCCTTGTGAGGTTAATAACCTGGGGCAGGGGGGCAGGGAAGGTATAAAAAGTGATGCATTTGTTCAGCATGAGTATTTCTGAGAAACTGCTCTGAGGGAATGAGGTATTAGACCCAAAATATGTTATATCAAATTAGTTTCTCTCCACTCTTGGTTTTTTGGGTTGTTTTTGGACTTTCCTAGAAATCTGTAGTTCTGGGGAGTCTCTGGAGTATTTAGCTCTAAGTAGATCCTTGTAGGCTTTTAGCTCAGTGACTCAAAGTGAACGTTCAAGCAAGAATATGTGTATGAGATATGCTAGAAGTGGATAAGTTGGATATACCCCAAATTCAGCTGTCTAATCTGGTAGTCAGTTTTGAAGGTGAAGGTAGAGGGCATATGGCTGGATCCTGGAATCATTGGAGAATCTGAGAAGGCAGTAGGTTTTCTCCCTAGATACAATGAAAAAATTGCTGATAACCTCCAGATGTCCAGGGACCCTGTGAAGCCTGTCTATTAACTTCCTTAATTAAGAAATGAATCCTGTATTAGCACTGAATCCATAATGGTGATGTGCACTGTCACTGTCCTTCTACCTTTTATTCAACCCCCTTATATGGGACACTTCCTATTTTACATCCTTCGTTCTTTCATACTTGTTTTGAAACCTTTGCCAAGTATACCAGAGCCCTGAGTATTCACCTTTATAAATCAAAGTCCACGTCTCCTTAAAAGAGAGAATTGTTTTCGTTTATTTTTCCTTTTATGTTCTTTTCCCTTTTAAATAGCTAAATATTAAATCAGAATGGATAGTGGACAAAGGATCATATTGCATAATGGGTATACTTCAAGGCAATTTTAATGTGAAGAAAATCAGAATTTCAAAATAGAATGTGTTGTGCATTTTTTATGAGATGCATACAGATGTTTTCCAATAAGCCTTGCCCATATTTCACTGTTATATTTGACATTGTTCAAGGCAAGCATTAAGATCCTTGAATTAACGTAAAAATCTTATAATAATATGAGTGCAAGATGCCACTACCATGAATGCTGCAGCAGAATTTGCCATTAAAACACGAAAAACTGAAATGAAGGAGATAAGATCTGTAAGCTGATGCCTCTGATGCGAAATTGCCTTCTCATTACAATCGCTTGTCCACTGCAAAAAGGAAAAAAAATTACTCAGCACATGAATTCCATATCAAAACAGAACGTTTGAGATGTTCATGTGTGCGCTTTGTGCAGCTAGATGGATGGTCCCAATTGATCGCTCACAAAGCTTCCAGACTATTTTAGTTGCTGAATTTTGCTGCTCTTCTCTGACCAGATTGCCAAAACACTGAAGATCCCTAGGATGTATTATTATTTTCTGACTCCTCCAGAGCAACTTCCTGATATAGCTTCATCCTTACCCTAATTAAGAGGAACCATTAAATCCATTATCCCAGTGGCTGTGATCTGTTTCTAGAGAATATTTGCATCATCTGTCATCTACCCCCAAGAGAGTCCCTTGTTCACTGTCCCAGTCGATTCTCAGCAATCCCCAGCCCCAGGCACCCACCAGTGTGCTTTCTCTGTCACATCTTGCCTTTTCAAGAATTTAATGTAAGTGGAATCATATAACATATACACTCTTGTGTCTGACTTATTTTGTTTAACACGTGTTTGATATTCATCTGCGTAGTTGCTTGTATCAATTCTACAAAGACCTTTGACTTTTTAATTTGTGATGAGATATGTCCTGAGGGCTACCTCAGAGGCACTCATGGAAAAGGTTCAGTAGGTTACAAGACTAGCTTTTTGGTGGTAGATGCATTTATTTCTTGGTTAATAGTTGGAAATATCCCCATGATTTGGTGCATTTACGCCGTGTTGTCCCATGGGAGGAGACATGTATCGTTAGCTGGATTCTAAGGAAAATAGATTAATAAATAGAAAAATTAGAAAAAGGGCTTCGGGGTTAAATACAGCCAGGTTCTACCTCAGTCTTTGCTGCTCCCTAATGTCATGACTTTGGACAAGTACCTTCACCTCTAAAGTTCCAGTGTCTCCTCTGCAAAAGGAAAAAAACAAACAAAGAAAAACCCACAAAAAACCAGTAACAATGACAACAACAATATTTATCTCTTGGTTGTTGTGTTTGTATGTTTTGAAGTTAGGTGAGATAGCCTAGTACTTTATACATAATACAGTGTATTAAACTGCTGATAATAGCTATGTAATTATATTTTTGCCCCATTTTATACCTCCTTGCCTCTCAAAGCTCAGTGCACTTTTGGGGTTTAATGACTTTTCATTGACTTTCATTCCCAAGCATTTTGAGAATTGTCTTCAACCACTTTGGATATATTTACATGGTGTTACAATGTAAATATGACCCATTTCCTACTTTTGAAAAGTATTAATAAATTAAATTATTAAAATTAAATTAAAAGTTAATTAAATGATTAAAATTAGAAGTGTAATTGAAAACCAGCAGTATTTGTATGACATGGAAATTTGCCCATTTTATACATATTCATAAAATGCTACACAAATATCATGGAATAATAAAATGAATAAAGCTGTGTATAGAAATTTTATAGTTTGGAAAAGAGACACAGTTAAGTCACTGCTATTCTTGTTATATTAGAAATGGCAATAACCATTCCAGAAACTAATCTAGTTCTGCCAGTCCTAGGTTGTATGAACTTGGACAAGTCATTCAAATTCTTTAGATCTCAGGAGGTAAAATGAGGGATTTCACAAGGAAGCAGGAATCGTTTCTGCTGTAGCTTAGGAAAGGGGAGCTAGAGGGAGGAGTGCAATGGGGGTGTGGAACTCACTGAATGCTGAGTCAGCACAAAATAATATAAAGAGGAGCTGTACTCTGTACACTTAGGTTTGAATCCCAATTCTGAAACTTAACATTAAATTTATTGTATCAAATTAGATGCTTAGTAGTAGAAAATAAAGTTTCCTCAGCAGAAACAAATTTTTAGGGAAGGTTTGGAAATTTGGAATTTATTGAGTACACCAAAGTAGACTGACATTAGAACACACAAAATCCAGTAAGTTTCTTCTATGTCAATAACAATCAAGTGGAAAATATCATTAAGGAAATATCCCATTCGTATAGATAAAAAATCTGAACTCCTAATAAGGCTAATAAGATAGATGTAAGATCTAAGTGAATGAAACAAAATTTTACTTAGGAAAGGAGGGAAGACGTGAATAAATGGAAATATTATTGTATATACATGAGATGAGAAAAGTCAATGTTATAAAAATGTTAACTCCCCTAGAACCAATCTGAAATTAAATCCATTTCCAATCAAAATCCAACAGAATTTTTTATGAGACTTGTTAAGATGGTTATAAAATATACCTGAGAGGGTAAAAATGTTCTCAAAGAACCAAGACAGCTTCGAAAATAAAGAACTACAGAGTATGGTATGGGAAAATTATCCTGTGATACTTCAGGATAACTAAAAAACTGCAATAATTAGAACAGTGTGAGTATGAACCAAGAAGGGATAAACTGATTGATGTAAGAGAAGTCTGAGTACAAATCTGTTTTTTAAAGATTTCATGTATGTAAGTATTTATTTATTTAGAGCAAGTTGGGGAGGGGCAGAGGGAGAAAGAGAATCCCAGACTCCATGCCTGAAGAGCCCAACATGGGACCGATCCCAGGACCCTGAGATCATGACCCAACCCAAACCAAGAATTGAGCACCCCATGCCTATTTTTACATGGGAATTTATTTTATGAGAAAGATAGCAATGGGGAATAATGAACTATGCATAAATGGTTGGAGGACATTTGGCAATCCATTTGAAAAAATAATAGAGCCCATTTTACCATAGAGAAATATAAATTTTACATGAATTAGTATCATAAATGTATAAAAAACATAAATACTGAAGAAAATGCAGAATATTTTTTAACCTTGGGATATTAGAAGCTTTCTCGAACAAGATATAAAACTAAGCCATAACAAAGGAAAGAAATACTAAATTTGATTACTTCAAAATTTTAAAATTTTTGTTGACCACAAACAGTCCATAAACTTAGGTAAAGATAAGTAATTAGACTGGGAGGAACACATTAGCATATATAATAATAAAGGATTAAAATCTATATGTAAATAACTCATGAATTAGAGTTATGAATTTGTTATGAGTTAGGAAAGTGGAGAAGGAAGACAAAGAGTGAAAATAGACATTTGACAGGAAAGGAAACACACATAGCTGAGAAACCTGTGAGAAGATAATCACCTCACTACTAAGCAGACACTGAAATACGCCATCCATTTCTCCCCCAATATACTAGAATAAAAAAAATGCACTCATACTAAGTGCTGTCAAAGACTTTGCTACACACAAAACGGTGTTATTTCAGGAAATGGATGCAATACCCCTTCTACAGCACAGGTATCTTGGCATTTCAAAACACATGTGTAAAAGGTGTTTGTAAGAGTGCTGTCATTTGCTACATTGAGAACAGTATTATTTCACTGAATGGATGTGATCGCCATTTTGTAATGCATGTAGAAAGGTGTTAAGAAAATGCTAGAGAGAATCATGCACTGTTGTTAAAAATCTAAACTTAATGTATTGTTAGTTGAGCACAGCAATTTTTGGTTGGCAGAACACTGGCTGGCAAAACACTAGTCTTGACTCAGCAATTCCACATATCCAATATTTACAGAAGTCCTTGTTCATGTTCAGAGGGTGACACGTATAAGCTTGACATTGTTTTTAATAGCCAGTCAGTAAAAACAGCCTAAATGCCCATCAAAGCGCTATGCTACAGGGGCACGCGGGTGGCTCAGTTGGTTAAGCATTTTCCTTCAACTCAGGTCATGATCCCAGGGTCCTGGGATCGAACCCCATGTCGGGCTCCCTGCTCAATGGGGAATCTGCTTCTCCCTCTCCCTCCACCCCTCGACCCACTTGTACACTCTTTCACTCATGCTCTCTCTCTCTCTCAAATAAATAAATCAGATCTTTAAAGAAAAAAAAAACACCTATGCTATACCCATGCTGTACAGTATTATACAACAAATTCAGTTCATCTCTAGTTACTTACCAAAAAGGATCTCTAGAATATATTAAGTGAACAAATATTTGCAAAGCTATGTAGATAATGTGATATCATTTATATTAAATACACACGAAAATTGTACATGTATGTATTTATATGGAAAATGGTCTGGAAAAATACATGCCAAATTGAGAGCAGTGCCTGCCTTTAGGGAGAGGAATAGGATGAGGGATGGCCACACGACTCTTCAGCTCAGGTCATGATCTCGGGGTCCTGGGATCGAGCCCCATATCGGGCTCTCTGCTTGGCGGGGAGCCTGCTTCCCTCTCTCTCTCTCTGCCTGCCTCTCTGTCGGATAAATAAATAAAAACTTTAAAAAAATAAAAAATAAAAGTAAATTAAGGTACTATGAATGGAAGGATAATGTGAGATATTGAGACTAATATGTAGGCATACTATAGACACCCAGGCAAGCACACCCATTCATTTATAGCAATAGATTTCTGAGAAAGTCTAAAACCTATATTTCATATAGACTCTTGAAGCAAAGGGCTCATACGGCAAGGGAGATTCTGTTATTCTAGATCTTAAAATGCTAAGCTATTCTTAGTAAAACCTTGGTGGGGAGTAATGAGGGAAGGGAAGAGCAAGGTGAGAAGGAAGGGTATAGAGGAAGTGGAAATATACTCGAGGTCTTAAATTAAGAGGTTAGGGAAGGGCAAAGATAGAAATGTTGTGTCTCCGTGGGGAAATATGTTGGCATCATTTTTTTTTTTTTTCAAAATGTGGAGGAAATATGTATATTATTCAGGGTAAAAGAACACTAGAACTTCTAGGTTAACAAAGGGGGAAAATGAAACTAATAGCAACTTGAAATATTGAATTGTAGAGAGATAGAACAATATAACATAAGCAATCTAAAGCAAGATTGAAGAATAAAAAGGACAAGACAGTGGTCCAAGGCCTGTCCGAGATTGTCAGATTGTGTTAGATAATAACATCCAGTGATAAGCTGTTTATTAGAAAAAAAAGTGATAAAGGGAAAATGAATGGAATGAATGAGTAAATATACCTGAATAATGCAAATGTAAGGGGCACCTGGGTGGCTCAGTGGGTTAAAAGCCTCTGCCTTCTGCTCAGGTCATGATCCCAGGGTCCTGGAATCGAGCCCCGCATTGGGCTCTCTGCTCGGTGGGGAGCCTGCTTCCCCCTCTCTCTCTCTCTCTCTGCCTGCCTCTCTGTCTGTCAAATAAATAAATAAAATATTTAAAAAAATAATGCAAATGTAAAGAAAACAGGCATGGAGGAATCAAAACAGAGTGAAATTTAAGATTAAAAGCCTGAAACAGACAAAGACATTAGATAATAAAATTATAAATTGTATATATAATTATATAGTATATATAATTATAAATTAGTTTATACAAATTATAAGTTATATATATAATTATAGATAAAATAAATTATAAGCCTTGAATAAAAATTTATTCATAAAATTGTATGCACCAAATACCACAGCAGCTACTATACAAAGCAGAACCCTAAATGCCAGGTGAATGTAGTAAAAAATATATTATCTACTGTTAAAGAAAGACTTCAAAACACAAAGACAAAGATGCTTTTAGAAATAGGCAGTTTCAAAAAAAAATAGGCATCTTTGATAGACAAATAATAAGTAGGAAGGTTATAAAGAAACAAATAATATAATCAATAATCTTGATGTAATAGCTATATACAAAAGCCTGCATCGTTTCAGTAAGGCATATCCATTATTTTCATATGCCTACAGAACACTTGAAAAAATCAATTACAGTTTAGACACAGAGAAAACCTTAATGAAATAAAAAATGTGGATTTTATAGGCTGATTCTCTGATAATAAACTAATAAAATAAAAATAAATTATAAAATGTTATCAAACTTATTGTTAATTGGAAATTAGAAAATATACTCCTAGACAATCCTTGGATCAAAGAGGATTACAAATCTGGCATTACAAACTACGAAGCTGTGCAAAGACATAGACTTCAGACCAAAATGTATGTGGAGTGACACAAGCAGAATTTGTATATGGAACATAGAGAAAATAGAAATTGAATATCTTTGACTGTTTTTAGTATTAGAAAATGAAGAAAAATAATTAAGTGACTTTTTAAAAAAAGATTATTTATTTTGAGAGAGAGAGGAGGAGGGGCAGAGAGAAAGGGAGATAATATCAAGCAGGTTTCCCACTGAGCATGGAGCCCTGAGATCATGACCTGAGCCGAAACCAAGAGTTGGACACTTAACCTACTGAGCCACCCAGGTGCCCCAATAATAAAGTGACTTGATCCCCATTTTAAGAAATTAAGAAAAGGTCGGGGTGCCTGGGTAACTCATTTGGTTAAGCTCTTGCCTTTGGCTTTAGTCATGATCTCAGGGTCCTAGAATCAGGCTGGAGACAGGCTCCCTGCTCAGTGGGGAGTCTGCTTCTCCCTTTGCCCCTCCCCCAACTCATGCACACGCACTTTTTCTCCCTCAGATAAATAAATAAAACCTTAAAAAAAAAGAAATTAGGAAAAGGACAAGATAAACCTAAGGAAAATACCAAGTGGAAACAGCTGAAAATAAAAACTGAGATTAATAAAAAGCTTCCTATATGTGTATATGTGTTAGTATGTATGTTTCCAAAGGTATTTTTAAACTACCAATAAAATAGTTAAACTTTCTCCTTTAACCAAATAAAGAAAGAGGGCAGCTGAACTATATTAGAATGAGGAAAAAACATAGTCACAGATACAAGAGAGAAAAAAATAAAAGTTTATAATAAATAAACATCAAGTTTGTAGAAACAAATTTGAAGTCACTGTTGCCTAGCCAAAAACCAAAAAAATGGAATGTATAGCAGAAGACACCGGAAAGATGATTAAAGATCTACCATAGAAAAAGTCCCCAGGATGGGCGTACAACTGAGCTGTATCTGACCTTTAAAAAAGCATGTAATGCCAATTTTATCTGAATCATTTCAGACTATATGAAAGATGAAACCGCCACAACTATAATACAAAAATCAGGTGAAGACAGTACACATATGAAAAGTATAGACAAATAGCATGCATGAGTTTGGATTCATACAATTTTAAAGAAAATATTTGCCAACGGAATCAAGAAATTTCTTTAAACATACATTATCACCAAATGAAGTAATTCCAGTAATTCTAGGGTGCTTCAATATCAGGAAGTATGCCAACAAAATGCAGCAGAAGAACTTCAACAAATTAAAGTAGAAAAACCATATGGTCAAGACAAAAGACATTGGAAATGCACTTGGAAAACTCAATACCCATTCCCAATAAAAATTCTAAGTAAAGTGGAGAAGATGGAAACAAATTTACACATAATAGAGAATATGTAACAATTTTTTCAAAAGCAAATATTTTGGCAAACAATAAAAAAACACAGAAGTCATTTCAATTAATATCTGAAAATTAACAAAAACACTTGATATCACCATTATTATACTACATTGTACTGGAAGTTCCAGTAAATGCACTGAGACACGGAAATGAAATAGCAGGTATAAATTTTGGAAAAGTAGAACTACAAGTATCACTTTTACTTATTTTAAAATGTATACTTGGATATCATTTCTTATTTTTAGTAAAAAGTAATAAAAAATGGCAACCTTGCTCACTTGAAGGTAAATATAATATAAATTAATAGTTCATGCCTTCTTGCAGTAAGCACCTAGGAGTGGAAGTAGAAAATGCATCCCTCTTATAGTCAGGAATAAAACTGTAATGTATTTTGGAATAAATTTTAAAAGAAATACTCCAGGGAAAAAAATATTCTGAACCCCGTGATAAATATCAGAATTAGACCAAATTTTTCAGACATGGTTTTGGAAGAATGGATGCCAACGAAGAAAAAATTTAAGAAAAGCATGAAAAAGAAGAAAAGTCGGGGGGGTGCACCTGGGTGGCTCAGTGGGTTAAAGCCTCTGCCTTCAGCTCAGGTTGTGACCCCAGAGTCCTGGGATCGAACCCCACATCAGGCTCTCTGCTTGGCAGGGAGCCTGCTTACCTTCCTCTCTCTGCCTGCCTCTCTGCCTACTTGTGGTTTCTGTCTGTCAAATAAACAAATTAAATATTTAAAAAAAAAAAAAAGAAAAAAAAAGTCAGGGGAACCTGCTTCACCAGATATCAGAACATACACTAAAAGTGCTGTACTTAAAAATCAATATGGTCTTTGTATAGGAATAGACAAACAGGCTGGGGGAATAGAATACGAGATTTAGAAATAGATCTTAGTACATATGAAAATATGTAATGAAGTCAATATTTTAATTCTATAGAAAACAGGTGGATTGTTTGAAAGATGGTGCTTATACTACTAGCTATCTATCTGGAAAAAATAGGTACACAGAAAATAGTTATAATTGGTTATCATACACCATATAAATAAACAAAGTCTACATAGCTTAAAGATTTGTAAATATAAAGGAAATTATAGATACCACAAAATAATGTGGACTACTACATGTGTAATCAAATGAAGAAAACCAAAAGCCAATAAAGGAAAAGTGAACATATTTGATTCTATAAATAATGAAAAAACTTTTGTAGTTAAAAAAAATACCATTAACACAGGCAATAGATAAGCAATAGATTCAGGGGAAAAAGTACTTGAGACACAAGGTATAAGTATCTGTAATATACAAAGAACTCTTACAAATTGTCAAGCAGGGAACTTCTGAGGCACTAGTTAACTGACCAAATATATAGGAAAGCACTTGATAGAAGTGCAAAACCAAATGGTCAACAAACATTTCAAAAGATAACTGAAATTGACTAGATATTTCATGGTAATTACAATTTAGGGAACAAGTAGATATATTTTAATCCAATTATAGCAATATTAATATAGCAATTAAGGAGGGAAATAATACTTATTTACTGTAATGAATACCATGGAGAGGGTACTCTTGTGTATATGAAGTGTTACACTTTTGGTAAGCCAGCTAACACTATGTATTAAAATTAAAAATATGTAGTCTTTTTCAGCCAGGAATCCTATTCCCAGGACTCTTTGCCATAGAAGCTAAGGTATTAGCCCACAAGAGAAAAACAGTACAGAAGAGGGAACAAAAGTAGATGAAAGACTTCTAAGAGTTTTTTAGGGGCACCTAGGTGGCTCAGTCGGTTAAGCATCTGCCTTCGGCGCTGGTCATGATCCCGGGGTCATTGGATCGAGTCCTGCATTGGGCTCCTTGCTTGGCGGGGAGGCTGCTTCTCCCTGCTTGTGCTCTCTCTTGCAATTTCTGTCTGTCTGTCTGTCTCTCAAATAAATAAAATCTTAAAAAAAATGTCTGTAAGTTTTTACACAAGTAAAGCAAGTCAAGGAATATGAGTTGAATGAATGAAGTAGAGGAAGCTACAGCCAAAGTGTTGGCCCAGGCCAGCAGCAAAGGAAAGTAACTCTCCCTGCAGAACCCTGTCCTTGGCACCACTTAGAGACCCCTAGATGCCGAAGAGAAAAAGTGTTGTGTCAGTGGCTGGCGTAGCCGGACCTCCAGACTCACTTCCCTTGTCATCACTCACATGCATGCACAAAGCAATAAAGGGTTGAGCCTGTGAGGAAATTGAGCAAGGGTTCTGTGCTCAGAAATACCAGTATAGCCAAAAGCTAGAGCAGGTAGTAGGGCTGAAAAGGAGGAGTTAAGTGAAAGTCTACATGCTCCACCATAGAGAACCCCCACCCTACCTGCACTTCTTCTGACCAGCTCCAGAATAGCAACGTGTCAGAGGTACACCACCCTGCTCCCACTCTAGGAGGAGGACTGGAGTATTCATCCCAGAAGTAACTGAACAGCTTCCAGTTCCTGACATTTGGAGCTGTCCCCAAAGGGAAGGTCAGTTCATCATCCTCATTGAGCCCAACCAGGGACAGGAGCTTCTTTTTTTTTTTTTTTTTTAAGATTTTATTTATTTATTTGACAGACAGAGATCACAAGTAGGCAGAGAGGCAGGCAGAGAGAGAGAGAGAGGAAGGGAAGCAGGCTCCCTGCTGAGCAGTGAGCCCGATGTGGGCTCGATCCCAGGATCCTGGGATCATGACCTGAGCCGAAGGCAGAGGCTTTAACCCACTGAGCCACCCAGGCGCCCCTGGGACAGGAGCTTCTAATCAGCTTTCAGAAATAATTCTCATATGTATATGGACAGTCAAGGATGACCAGCCATTTCAGGATAAATTCAAAAATAAAAGAGGCCAAACCAAGAATTAATGGGAAAAAGGGATCCAGAAGTAATAAGAATAACTCAGTAAGGAAAAGAAAACTGAAAATAAAAACATATATGAGAGAAAATACTAAATCCATCAGTAAAGAAATTGTTCCTATGAAAAGAGAATAGAGGAATTTAGGAATTCTTGGACATTAAATTATGGTAACCAAAATAAAAGATTCAGTGGAAGGGTGGGAAAGTTAAATATAAATAATATATAGAAAGTTGAGGAAAAATTGATGAAATATTAGAGCCCTCAAATAAGGAAATTAAAGGAACAATGCAGGAGTAGAACACAGGAATATAAGAAAGAGACCACAGAGAAAATACAAGAGGGCAGTTATGGAATAAGGTAATCCCTAAGCAAGGGAAAGTAAAAGCATCCAGATTGAAAGGCCCAATGAGTACCTAGCCCCATGATTAAAGAAACAACCGCACCAGATGTATCATGAAATTTTAGAACACTTGGGAGAGAAAAGTTCTTTAAAGGCAGGGTCACCAAGGGATAAGGGGGAAATTACAGGTCACAGAATAGAACAACAAACTCAATGGCCTCAGATTTCTCAGAAGCAGCACTGTTGAGCTCACAGTACAATGACGTGTTCAACCTGCGATGCCCAACCAAACATAAATCACGTATGCGGGTAGAATAAAGACAATTTCCAGCTTACAGCGACTCACACAAAAAATAGCTGGTATTGTGTTTCTTAAAGCTACCCCAGAATAGTGGCAGTGGGTAAGTGTGGGATTTGGCTAACAGAAGATCTGACACAGGAAAGCAGCAGAGTGAAGACTTGGAATGATGGTGACAGACAGTCCCACAAATAAACAAAATAAAATGTTGTGAAAAAATAATAATAAAATGTTGTGCGGCAGGATTTGTTACCCACTCCCCCCAGACAGGGCTCTGTCTAGGGAGAAAAGAAAAGAACTTTAAGAAAAAGGAAACTTCATATTACAAAATATGGAAAAGATTATTGATGGGCAGCTTGGAGATTATAGGATAAATACAGGTTTTCAGAATGAAATTGGATTTTTTGAAATTACTTTTAAGAAAATAAGGCATTTTTCTGAAAGGTCACCATCTTGAAATAGTATTATGAAATAGTATGTTACAAATAGCACACTATTTGGTTAACTGTGCAATCAATGGTCCTGATCATACAGTTGTTATGGATTTAAATAGCAGTTGCAAATTACTGTGTTAGAAGGATAAGAAGGGGAGGCAGAAGGGGAGGATATGTAACAGGAGCGCTTAGTCTTTATTTGCCATAATGTGAAGTCAAGAGAGGATGTCTAAACTTGATAAATCAAGAAATAACCATAACACGTGCTACCAAAGCATTTTTGAGAGGTGGTACTTTGTAATATACCCGGCCTTAATTTGAATCCTGGTTCTGTAATTTACTTGCTGTGTGATCTTAAGGAAGTTTCTTAATGACTCTGAACTACAGTTTCCCCATCAGTAATACTGGATAATAAGAATTAAATGACTTAACATTGGTATACTTTTCTAATTTAAAAAAAAATTTACTTATCTTATAACTGGAAGTTTGTACCTTTTGATCAGAGATCACTACCCATTTCTCCTACCGTCCACTCCTCACTTTTGGCAACTATCAATCTGTTCTTTGTTTGTTTCTTTTTTTTTTAAGATTTTTATTTATTTATTTGATAGAGATCACAAGTAGGCAGAGAGGCAGGTGGGAGGTAGGGGGAAGCAGGCTCCCTGCTGAGCAGAGAGCCTGATGCAGGGCTCGATCCCAGGACTCCGGGATCATGACCTGAGCCGAAGGCAGAGGCTTTAACCCACTGAGCCACCCAGATGTGCCTGTTCTTTGTTTCTATGAGTTTGTTTGCTTTGTTTCTTTTTTAGATTCCATACACGAGTGAGATCATTCAGTATTTGCCTTTCTCTGTCTCACTTATTTCATTTAGTAGAATAACCTCAAGGTCCATGCAAGTTATTGCAGATGGCAGGGTTTCCTTCTTTTTATGGCTGAATAATATTCCCGTGTGTGTATGTGTGTTTTTCCTTATCCATTCATCCGTCAATGGACATTTAACATTTTTTCCATGTCTTGGCTACTGTGAATAATGCTGTAGTGAACAGGAAAGTATAGATGTCTATTGAAGATGATGATTTCATTTCCTTTGAATATATACCCAAAAGTGGAATTCCTAGATCATGTAGTAGTCCAATTTTTAATTTTTTGAGGAACCTCCATACTGCTTCCCATGGTGGCTACATCAGTTTACACTTCCACCAGCCATGCACAAGGATTCCCTTTTCTCTGTATCCTCCCCATCACTTCTGATTTCTTGTCTTCTTGGTACTAGTCATGCTAGCCAGTGGGAGGTGATATTTCATTGAAGTTGTCATTTGCATTTCCCTGATGATGAGTGATGTTGAGCACTTTTTCATGTGTCTGCTGGCTATCTGGATGTCTTGGGAAAATGTCTAGTTCATTTCTCTACCCATTTTTATATCAGATTGTTTCTTTGCTATTGATGTATGAGTTCTCTATTTTGGATGTTGCCCCCTTATCAGCTATGTGATTTGCAAATTTGTTCTTTCATTCAGTAGGTTGGCTTTTCATTTTATTGATGGCTTCCTTTGCTGTGTATGTATTTCTAAAATAGTGTCTGATATGCAGTAAGCAGTCTGTAAGGCATAACTATGATGATTATTCTGAAAACTGAAGCCAAATACCAGAGGAACCTAGTAATAGAATATAGGCCCAAGAGGTGGAGAAGGATAGGATAAGATACTTTTAATTTTTTGCTTTAATTATAAGCCATTTAGTAATATTTGACTTTTAAATTTTTATGCATTTTAGGTAGATAAAATATAATTAATTGACATGAAATTGACTGGCAGTTACAGAGTAAGAGGAAAACAATGAGAATGGGGCTATGAAAAGTGTAATAACTATCTGAGTGAAAATCAGAACAAAGAAAAATTAATCCAGGAAAGGCAGGGAAGTGAAAAAAAAAAATCAACACAGACCTCCCCCAAAAAGAGAGAAATTTGAACAAGCCTATATAGGCAAAAAGAGTAAAAAGGCAAATAAATGACATTAGGAATTAGAAAATAGTGTGAACTAAAGGAAAGCTTTATACAAGTAAAATTGAATGCATAATGTTCTAAAGAAGATAAAAAGAAGAAAATCATCTCAAGAAGAGGTGGGAAACTTCGGCTACCCAATGACCCAGAAAGTAACTGGGAGGGCAAAGATCTTTCCCTAAACAAAGTGTCAGAGAGTTTCACAAGTGTGTCCTTACTACCCTATCTCTTTGACACAGATGACTTTTGATATTTCAGCTGGAAAGTTTCCCAACTCATTCTGAGAGGGTGGGGTAACTCAGGTACTGACGGTGGGCAAGAAGAGCCCACATGAACACAAAGTCAAAGTCTCTAACTCATGAAACACATATGGGAAAAAAAACAAACAAACAACAACCTAAATACTTTCGAACATTGACAAATAACTTCCTTTTAAACATTGACAAATAACAAAAGGCAAACAAAGCCTTGCCTTTTATTCCAAGTCAGTCCTTGGTGTGAAGCTGTTCTTGTGAACAACAAAGCTGTCATCAGAACAAGGGGGGCCTGATTTCACTGCCAACCACAAAGACCTCTGACTCCAAGGACCTCCCCTCCCATGCCCACCCCCATCCTCTGGGCTCTATGGTCTAGGAGGTATAAGGAGTGTGACCTTCTCATATTGATGTTTGGTGGACTGAAGTCCCTGGGGAAGTTTGAGCTGTGTGGATGAGCAGAACTTAGAACATTATATCTTTATCTGGCTTTCAATGCTGTCTTTGCTGCTATTACCAGAAAGGTTTTTTCCTCCACTTCTCCCTATGCTCACTTTCTTCAAGTAGCGCTTACAGTAATGGCTACAATTACATTCTTGGAAAGGCATATTTATAGCATCATGAACACATAGGTAAAATACATGCATTTCTATATCCCTGGGGGGGGGGGGTAATGAAGACTAAACCAGCCTCCTTCCCCTTAACCAACAGAGCTTTCTGTCACATGTTCCAAAAGTTACGGAATGAACTAGAAACAAAACCAAACAAAATGATGTTTTGCTCCCTCAAACAATCACCGTGAAATGAAGACTTTTATGTAATTTTCTCTGTTGTTTGTATCAAATTCTGTGGGTCCCTTATTGTCAGATACACATTTGGCTTCTTTCAAAATGTACAAATTTTTTCTTTCAAATTTAAACACTTGTAAGTGAAAAACCTACCCTCTTCTGTAGATCACAAAGCACTTCTGGAAAAAAGTAAGAAATAGTTCGAGAGTGTATTTTGGTTATGCTCAGTAATTAAAGAAGGCCTTGTAATTCTTTTTTTTTTCTTTTTTTAAGATTTATTTATTTATTTATTTGTCAGAGAGAGAGAGAGAGCGCGAGAGCGAGAGAGCAAGCACAGGCAGAGAGGCAGGCAGAGAGAGAGGGAGAAGCAGGCTCCCTGCCAAGCAAGGAGCCCAATGCAGGACTTGATCCCAGGATGCTGGGATCATGACCTGTGCCAAAGGCAGCCGCTCAACCAACTGAGCCACCCAGGCGTCCCAGGCCTTGTAATTCTGATGCACAAAGGAGCTCTCCCCTTCCCTCCTGCGGTGCAGTCCTTATAAAGGTCAACATGTTGTTTGAAAAATCCAGTAAAATATTAGAATTTATAATGAATTGTTACCAAACAAAGCTTATTCCAGTAGTACAAAGGTCTAACTTTAATGACTCCATTAATGTAATCATCTAATTTAAAAAATAAAGAAAAAAATTCATATGATCATCTCAGTGGCTGCCAAAAAAAGTCTTAACAAGCTAGAAGATACTTGATAATAGTTGTCTGTTAGGATCTATAGCAAGTATTATGTTCATTATTGAAAGTTGAAACATTTAAGTTAAAATCATAAAACACACAAATACATTTTTTTATTTACTTCTATTTAATTTTTACTAGTCAACCCAGTAAGAAAAGTGAAGAAATATGTGGCATATGTATAAGAAAGGAAGACACATAATTACTACTATTTCTGAATAACATTATTCAGGAAGTCCAGAGCATTACCTGAGAAACTTTACAAACAGAGAGAAAATTCTCTAATGTGAAATATAAAAGTACAAAAAATCTACATCATTTCTGCACCCAAATGGCTAATTAGAAAATTATTGCAGGTACTGGATTAATATTAAAAACAAATGCAAGCATTGAATACCTAGGAATAAGTCCATTTGAGAGCTCTATAAGTCATATTGAGGCAAACTGTAAAATTGTATTAGTACGAGATATATAATATGCAAGAATTCAGTGTCTGTGGATGGGACGACCCAACAGTGTAAAAGTAACAATATTAATTCCTCAAATTGATGGGAATTACATCAAATCTTATTGGGCTATTTAATGTACTTTGGCAAGAACTAGAAGGAAATTTTGGAAAAAGAAAGTATGAAGGAGGTCTTGCCTACTAAATTTCAAAACAAATTTAAAAAGCTATAACTAAAGCAGTATGTTACTGGCTCAAAAGTGGAAAAACAAATGAAAGAAACAAAATGATATTTCCAGAAATAATGTTTAAGTGGAAGTTCTGTTTATGATAGAGATATTTTAATCAATACAGAAAAAGATATTCATCAATGTATTTCAAAAAAAATTAAATCATTTGTAGCTCCAACTCACAGCATAAGTGAAAATAAATTTCAAATGGGTTGAAGTATTAAGTATAAAAAATATAGGAGAGTGGTTTTATAAATTTTTTAAAGATTTTTTTTATTTATTTGACACAGAGAGAGAGATCACAAGTAGGCAGGCAGAGAGAGGAGGGGAAGCGGTGTCCCCGTTGAGCAGAGAGCCGGATGCAGGGCTCCACCCCAGGACCCTGAGATCATGACCTGAGCAGAAGGCAGAGGCTTAACCCAGTGAGCCACCCAGGCACCCCAGTTTTATAAATTTTTGATAATAAGGTGTTTCTAAGCAAGACACAAAAAACCTAGATGCTAAAGAGGAAATAAATAATGTATTTTTACATGCAAATATATTTATATATTTCATATATTTAATAAACAATATATTTAATCACAAAATATAATAGTATATTTAAGTGCAAAATCAAACCAACTAACTAAACAAAAGCCCTATTACAAAAGACAGCATAGAATTAAGAGACAAGAAATAGGAAAGACAAAAAAATCCCTGTATTAAAGAGTCCCTAAAATCAGTAAGGATAAGTAATCAAAAACTTGGAGAAAGGAAAGGTTCAGACCAAAGTTTCCTGTGAAAAAAATTATTTTCATAAGAAAAATATTTCCAAATATCCAATAAATGATCAAGTACATTAGTAACCACTTAAATGGAAATAAAATAGCAATCAGAAACTGACAAAAATTTTGAAAACTGACATTCAATATTTGGTACCTGATAAATGAATATAGTTGAGTATGAATTGGTACTTTTTGTATTTGTATGGAAGGTTATTTGGCTATTTATAACAAAAATGTCAGTGTGTATGTTCTCAGTCCCAGAAATGCCTTTTCTTGGTATCTCTCCTGTGGAAATGCTTGCACAGAATGCACGTGTGGATTTCTCCAGGTGTTTATTACAACATTGTTCAGAAAAGCAATGACTTGGAAACAACCAAGCCTTTACTGAGGAAAAGATTAAATGAAGTATCTTTTTTGTGTGTGGTAGAACACTATGCATGGAGAAAAATTAGTAAGATTTACCTACATCTACTGACTCTAAAAGAGCTCCCAAATACTCTTTTTCATTCGAAAACAAACAAACATAAGGTAAAAAGTTGTAGAATGATATGCATAGTACCGTCATCAATTTGTGAGTGTGTGTGTGTGTGTGTGTGTGTGTGTGGTTTTTTTTTTTTTTTAGTGTGTGTAGTATTTGGTTTAAAATGCAAGTTTTGTTATTACTCAGACATACTGAGGCCAACACATGAGGAGACCATTACCATTGAAAAGATACCTTCTTACAGTTTCAAGAGAAAGATGTTTGCCTTGCTATGCAGGGGTTGCCCCGGGAAGCTCCAGGACTGATCGGGAGGCAGAGGGAGTGAGGGGAAAACATGGGCAAGTCTTTATTGTGGTTTCTGCTGGAAGGAATTGGTGAAGCCAGTAAACTGATTGAGGATTGGCTAGTTTTAATAATTTCAGCAGGCTCTGGGAGTGCAGGGGCTGCCCTTAGGTGTCTGATATCTAGCCCTGGGGTGATTAGGGCAGGGGTATAGTGTGACAGTGTAATACAGCGAAAGTCCAATAAAGGAGATGGTTGAGGAGTATGGGTCTTGGATTGGTTGGTTTGCATATGGAAGACAACCCTCAGGCAAGGGTTTATCACAACTAGGAAATGGCCGACCCTGAGAGAAATAATCTCTCCAGAGTCAGCAAGCCTCCATGATGCCAAAGCATCAAAATTACATAAAACAAAAAAAGCATAATTAATGCAGTATGTGTCTATAAATTGCATGTGTTGGAAATGTCCTGGAAGGCCATACACCAAATATAAACAATGGTCACTTCTGGAAAAAAGAATGGAACTGATGGGGGTGATGCTGTAAAGAATTCTTTCACTTTTACTCCATATACTTCTATATTATTTGAAGCTTTATTATAAGAATATATTTGTATATAATTTTTTAAAATTAAAAGTCCATCAAATGCCACTGACCTGCTTTATGTTCTTTTGATAATTAGTGTATTTTGTTCTTCTAAACACTGAACCACTTCAGGATGTCATTGAGCATATGATGAATATGGGCCTTTGTCAGCCCCAGTGAGAGAAGAGTTGCTTGTATTATTCTCACTTTGGCTGGAAGCAACATTAAGGTTATTCAAGGGCTCAGTAGACGGAGAGAATAAGCTCATCTGTGCTATTATCTCTGTGGTGTTATTTGGGGAGTGACTCGTGTCCTTAAAATATCTTTTTTGCTGTTGGCCACAGAGCCCACGTTGCACCTTGGTCCTTTGTTCCTTGGATTCAAATATGGTTCATTGTCCTGAGTTCCTGGGAGCACTGCAAGGGGGGACACATTAGGAATTACCCGTCCTTAGCCCCCCAGCATAATTATCAGAAGCACCAGTAAGCCAGTTGTTTTCCAACCTCCTCCTACTCACACTTTCAAAAAAACAACCGAACAGAACACTGAATGGAAAAACCTGGAGTCTCACTTACAAGAATTTTCTGTTACTGGTTTTACTTCTGCATGTGTCGCTGAATATAATTTTTAAAACCTGGAAAGGAGTTCAGAAGGGTCACATGGGAATGGATATTTCAGTGCAGCCTTGGTAGAGGGATAAAGGAGGCTAAAGGAAAGTAAAACTCAGACCTTCAGCTTCTGCTTCCATTACAAGAAATGAACTGACTGTAGTTGGAATAAGAGAAACAGAAAGCTTGGGTCTTGTCTGTTGTGTCTTTGGACTGTATTAGGGATGAGGAGACAAAAAATGAACTTCATTAGTTCTGAAATCTGGAAATCTGGCTAGAACACAGATGGAGAAAATAAATGCCTCTTATCTCTGTACCAACAGCCACAGAGCAAACCTATGATATATATGTATTCTACTGAAATTACAGAAAAGAGGGACTCTTGGATGACATAGTTAGGCTTATGGCTCTTGGTTTTAGGCTTGCATCATGATCTCAGGGTCCTGGGATCCAGCTCTGTGTTGGGCTCCATGCTCAGTGCGGAGTCTGCTTAGAATTCTCTCTCCCTCTCCCTCTGCCTCCTCCACACCTCTCTGTCAAATGAATCTGGGAGAAAAAAAGAAAGAAAGAATGAATGAAAGAAAGAAAGAAAGGAAGAAAAAAGAAAGAAAAAAAAAAGAAATTGCAGAAAGAGATTTGAAAAGTTCCTCTAGTTCATTTGTTCTCCCTTTGAGGTCCCAGGACCAGTAGCATCAGGATCATTTGGCAACCAAGTCAGAAACACAAATTATCAGGTTCACTGCAGACCTGAACCAGAAAGGTGGGGACAGGGCCCAGCAATGTGGGTTTCATCCAGCCCTGAAGGTGCTTCTGATGCACACTACAGTTTGAGGAACTCCTTCTCTAGATTGGCACTCAGAAAACACTTTTCCCCAGCAAAGGCCCAGATAGTAACTATTTTAGTTTTTGAAAGCTGTGAAGTATCTGCCTGACCTATTCACTCTGCCATAGTAGGCCACAGCAGTCCTAGATAGTATATAAATAAATGAACAGGGCTGTGTTACTTTAAAATTGTATTTCTAAAAGCAGGGATGTAACCCATAAGTTTGCAAATCCCTATTGTAGAGAATACTAACAACTACCCCATGCCAAGTACCTCCTTGGGGCAAGTACGATGGTTTTTATAAACTGTCTCATTGACTGCCCCCCATTCTTTATAAGGAGGGCATTCTGACCCTCACTGTGTAGACACTGAAGTGAACTTCAAACCTTCCTGAAGGCATTGAGTTATCAAGTTTAGAATCCAAACCTTATTTTCCTGCAGAGGCCAGGCTGTGTACTTTGTTAAGTGGAAACCAATCGCAGTGAACCCATTATTACTATGACATGAGCAAAGCGTGGGTTACACTTTTTTCACTTGGTGCGCTGAATCTGTTACGGTTTTAGTAAATACAGAGGAATAGTCCTAAATTCTTCCTCTGGTCCCATCAGCCTCCCATCCACACTTCCTGTATAAGACACAATGTGTCTTGGCTGATGGCCGACATGAACTACATCACTGTGCAGACTGTCTTGTCCTACGGAGCAAAGCCCAGAGCAGGCCAGGCCTCAGAGTGGGGCTCCCAAAAGACACTGGGTGTCTTGGGCATTAAGGCAGGACTCCCAGGGAACTTTGGATAGGAGAAGGCCAGCGGGAGACACCTACTTCCACTCACCAATGGAAGGAAGGCTGTCAGAGCAGTGACCCGAGAGGTGGTTGCCTTCTGGGACGGAACCGAGTACACGGCTGGGCACTGTGAGGCAACTCATAAGAACAACTGTTTGCTGCCCCCCTGTGCCTCACACACCACATTCAATGTTGCAGTATCTCCATTTAGCACCATAAAACACTAGGGGGAAATAGATTCCTGTTTTATAGATGATAAATAAGATCACACAGAGGGCAGATGCTTCAGCTTGGATTTGAACTTGAGTCTGACTTCAGAGGCAGTCTTTTAACTATTATATCATAGTGTTCCTCTCCCCTTCCCCACACCATGAACTAAAAACAGGTGCAGGGTCAACCTTGGGCCCTGTAAGGGCTTTGTGAAATCCAAGTGGCAGCTCCATCAAATCTCAGAAGCTCAACTGAACTACATCTAAACCCAACTGTTTTTAAAGACCCTTATGTAAAAACAAGAATCAGTAAACAGACTTCAAGGTCATGAGTCAACACAGACTCAGAAGATCCAATCAACTTTTTAGTATGATTATAACAGCTTTTCATTTATTCTTCATGCCAGAGGAGTTACAAGCATGCACTCTAGAGCCAGACTATCTAGGTTTTTACCTTGAGCAAGTTATTTGACCTTTCCCCGCCTCTGTAAAATGGGACTAATAACCCTAGCCACTCCGTTGTTAGATCATTTTGTTATCTTAATCTAACAACGTGAGTTGGCTCCTTGGTGAGTCACAGCAAGTGAGCAGTTGTACAAAGAAAACTCTTATTTGCAGCACATAAGGAGACCTTGGAGGATAGCTTCCAAAGCAGCGACTCCTGGAGAGAGGGTGAATGGGTACCTTTTGTGTAGGTTTAGGATGAATATTTAGACAGGGAAGCCTTGTCCTTGGATGTAGAGGCAGGCGGAAGCTCACACATGCACCTTAAGGAAACACACCTATGCATTCACTGTGTGTTATGTAAATGAAGCTAAGATGGAGTTCTTGTATCATAATGAGGTAAAGGTAATTGCCAGTAATTCCAGGGCTCACTCCGAGGTCCATCTGTACAGGCGTGAATCAGGGGTTTAGCTCAAACAGTCTGGGTGGTCTGGGTCTGGGGTGTTGGAGGGGGCTGTCCTGTCAGAGCCATCACCAGCACCCGAGGACTGGTTTAGGGTTTCATTTATGGGAGTTAAAAGGAAAGCCAGAAAGGAGAGCTTAGAGAAAAATGTAAGACAAAGGTTAGTGAGTACAAGCATTTGTGGGCAGTAAAGGCCATGTCCTGGGGTCTGGCCGGGGACAATTTTAGTTGTTGCCATTGTAACTATTTTTATGGCTGTCCCTCCACACACTGTCCCCAACTGAATGACAGACATACTTGATATTTGCCGTGCTCTCTCTGTGACCTTCCTCTCAAGCATGAAAAGCAGTCTCTTCTGTATCATCACCACCTCTGGCGTTAATTGGAGTGACCCTTTGCCCCTAAAGAGAAGCACTTCCCTCCCTAGCTTCTGCTTTTTCCTTGTCCTCTCCCACCTCACACAGCACCCCCTACGTGGTAGGTGCTGACAAAGGGTTTGTTGAACCAAATTGAACTCAGTCCGCTCTCAGCTACTAGGGGTACCCCCACCTTCTTTGTTTTTGTTCCTTGGTGCTATTATCGACTCTTACCATCCCCATCCACCTGATCTCCCGTTTCCTACAAGCCCTGCTTCCGGGTGCGTCCCACAGCATCATTAATGGGCTCTCCAAGACCGGTAGTTCTGAACGGGGTGGCAGCACACCTTGCAAAGAAGGTGTTGGGAGCATACTGTGGCTTGACGCACATTCGGGAAGCGCGCGGCGTTTCAGAGACCGGAGGCCCCAATGCCGCGCCCCGCCCCTTGCACTGTGTGCCCTGCCTGCGTGCCCGTGATTATCTGAGCAGAGCATCTCACACTTTACATAGAAACTCAAGGTATTTGGGGCATGGTTTCAACATCAGCTGAATTTTGTGCGAAGGGCTTAAGAGAAGAATGAAGCTCTGTTTTGCTTATAATTTTGCCGAGAATTGTTCACCGTGTCGGGAAAGCACGTCATTGCTTACGGTGGCGCTGGATATATCTGAGTCCCCAGCACAAGAAACCTGTAACGGATTGCATTTATGGTGTCACATAGGTGGTGATTCCACTGTGCAAGTATCTGACCCCTTCATTACACCCTGTGGGGGAGTCATGCCTGAGCCTTTGCTTACTGAAAAGCGTATCATTCTATTATAAATCATGTCTATATTTCCTTTCATATAAGCATTTATATGTATTTTTTGAAATTAATGCATGTATGTGTTTCAGGGGCCCCCAAGATCCCACACAAATTTAGTAAGTTCCTAAGAAGACTCACAGGGCTCAGCATGTGGTTGAGTTCTATTACGGAGACCGGGCACAAAGCAAACTCTGCAGTAGGAAGAGGTGCGTAGGGTGAAATTTGGGGAGACCTACCACGAGGTCTCAAGGGACCTCTCCCAACTGAGTCACACAGGATACACCTAACTCCCCCAGGAGTGGACTGTGACAGCACGGATGAAATGCTGCTGGTGGGAGAAGCTCGTTCCAGCCTCCCTTCCCAGGTTTTCTGTTAGGCTGGTCAGGGAGGCACCCTCCGCCTCGCACAGACAAAAATTCTAGACTCCCAGAAGGAGAACAGGTATTCAGCATGAACCATGTTATCTATACACAGCATTGAGGCACAGTGAGCCACTGGGATCAGTCAGGGTGGTGGGATCCCTCCATAATTCACATTCCAGCCCAGGACCAACCTTATAAGCAGGACTTTCAAGAAATAGCAGTTAGGCCTGCAATGTTAATTCTTTTTTTATATAGTAAGTTATAATAACTGTGAGAATCATTGGTTGACAATAAATGGGGAATTAAAAAAATAGTTGTTTACAGGGGGCACTGGATGTCTTAGGTTGAAAGCCATTGTCTTAAACAAAAGAGCCCTCCACTCTGGATAACTATGTAGCATGCCAAAGAACTGACCAAAATGGTGACATTTTATATATGTTTTTATATATAGGTGTATGTGTGTATATATGTGTATATATATATTTCATGTGCCCCAAATCAAACTTTTAATCAGATCTTAAGATTTTTGAAAACATGCATAACATTCTTCAGCTATCAACAGTCTGTTAATGAAATGGTAGCACACAGAACATTTCTCTTCCTGTATTATGAACAAATCTAGAATGGCCCGTTTTTCCCTCCTTTTTTACCGGTACGCTCCCCAATTTACTTGGGTGTAATAAATGGCCATTCTTTGCTACTCCTAAAATTCTGTCAACCGCTACTCACTCCCTCTGTAGTAAATCTGAACTTGAATCTTTCTAGTAAATCTGGGAATCTCACTAGTTGTTATTATGGCTTAAAAACATGATTCTTGAGTTGAGAGGCAAGAATCATTCCAACACAGGGGCAAAGTACAAGGCATGTAATACAAATGAAAGTATAATTCAGTGTCATCAGGTCACCTCTGATAGCCCCCTGGTTGACACCATACTGTGGATTAAAATAATAGCTCCAGCTGGCCCTTCGTCAGTACAGTACACATAAACAACAGGTGTGCTGGTTAATTGTTTTCTCATCATGGTGCATATTTCACACCCCATAACTCCCAAATGAAATACTAAAAGAATACATAAAATTAAATGATTCAAAGATTTAAAGGGTTTATGTTTTTTTATGGAAGAGTGGGAATCCATTGGAATAGTTAGAGGGAGGTATAGAGATATAACTGTTATTATTAATGCCCCTAAAGAAGTAATATTTATTTTTACTTTAAAAACTGACACTTGAAGATGACAGCCACACACACAAAAAAGCATATACACACTCGAGGAAGGTAAAGCAATCCATACTCGGATTTTACAAAAGGAAGAGATTAACTATCCCACACCTTCTTTTAAATGAGCAATGGAAAGCCCCACAGAAGTGTAGTGTGATGCAACCATGATCTTCTCTTCTCCCATTGCTGTTTTCAAACAATCCTTTGACCCCTGCAAGTGGGCACTGTCTAGAAGGGACTGAATCAGCAATGACACTTGTATCCGCTTAGGACCCTCCTTGCTGCACACCCCACTCTGCCGGCTTTCCCAGCCAGATGAATCTGAAGTTATGTTAAGTGACTTTTAGCACACAAGTCTGTTGTGAAAGATTCTGTGTTGCCATCTGTTGTGAAAGTAACCATTTTGCTGGCATAAATCCACATGGCTTGCTTCTCCCATCCCACAATAAGACCAGGAGTGGTAGTTAAAATGAAACATGAGCAACAGTGAAAGAAGAAACAGCTAGTCAAGAAATCCATCTCCTTTGTACTGAAGTCGGCCAGTGTTCCCTTTCTTCTCCCATAAGATTTGCCTCTGTTACAGTGGCTTGATAGTGGTATACTGGGAGCTTTGGGGTCCTTGTGGAAGAACCCTGTCACTTTTGAATGAATTTCCACTGACTTTGCTGAGGGTGTGAAATACTTTATTTAGAGATAAAGTCAGATCCTTAGTGTAACTGAAGAGACCATTACTATTTTAACTCTTAATCACTTCTCCCCACCCCCAGGGGTTTTTTTTTTGTTGTTGTTGTTGTTGCTTGTTTTCTTTGTTGTTGTTGTTTTGGGGGTTTGGGGTTTTTTTTGTTTTGGTTTGGTTTGGTTTTGGTCTCCCTCTTGTGGGCAGGCTCAGTAACACAGATGTGAACTATATCATTAACTAGGCTGGTCATAAACTATTCCGTCCCTCATTATCATGCATTAAGTTTTTGTGGGTGGTCATCCTGGAAGTTCATATTAAATTTGGTGGCTTACCTTGAACATGCTATGTTTCATTAGCCACTCACCTATGTAGAGACACAGGAGAGAGGAATAATTTGTCTGTGTCCTGTGGGCAGTGCAAGGACGGCTATAACATTATGAATTAAAGGCCACTTAACTGCACTTGAAGTAGAGAAAGTTGGCTTCAGGATTTCATCCCACTGAAATTGATATTGCTTCTGTGATCTCTAATATATTGTCTTGAGTGAGACTACCTGCCTCTCACACTTGTTCCTTCTGACTGACATTTCAAGTTGACTCATTGAATTAGTCAGGATGGGCTAGGTTGTGCTGTGGTAACAAATAACTACAAAGTCTTGGTGACTTCAAACATGAAGATTTGCTTCTTAGTTATGTTAGATTACTCCTGTAGGTGAGCAAGGGAGGCGCTTGCGCATCTTAGACACTCAGGAGACATAACTGATGGGGCAGCCACCATCTCAAACATTGCCAGTCATCAGGCTGAGAAGAGAGCTCTGGATGGTTTCACATCACTATTCAAAATCCTTTGGTCTGGAGCATTCTACCCATAATTCTTTGGCCAGATTAGGCATGTGGCCCCACTCAACCACAAAGGTGTCCAAGCAGCCATGTCCCCAGAAGGAAAGAGAATTGGACACATTTAGCACTCATGACCACCACACTCAGTTGATCCCTGTCTTCCTTCTTTCCTGCACCTGAGATACTAAAAAGCCAAATAAGCTATTTCTCAGCCTCCCTTTCAATTAGGAGAGTCCAGATTGACCTGGTTCTGGCCCATAAGACATACATGGAAGTCTGCTATGGGGATTTACGGCAGGCTTTTTGTTTTCCTGATACAGGGAGTAAAGCACAGCTGTGGTGTTCTCCATCTATGCCTTCTTCTGTCCTTCTTCCTATCCTTCCTTACCACTTCTTCCTATCTGGAAGGTGGAGGCAATGCCAGGCTGGATAGCAGCTACCTTAGCATGAGTCTCCACAGGAAAGATGGCAGCTCAGAACAGAAAGATGAGAAGAGTTTGAATTATTGATGACACGAATGAAGGAGCAGCTCTGGACAGCCCACCTCTAGACATCTTGCTGTGTGAGAAATATAAACCCCTATAAGTTTATGACAGTGTAAGGCAGGCTTTTTGTGTTTCTGTGGTTATTGTTGTTGTTGCTTTTGGTAGCTGAGTGCAATCCTGAGGTAGTCCTTATATTGAACTTTAAAAGGAAAACATTCCACTCAGAAGGACGTGTTACCAACAGTCACCCCAGTAAGAGTTCTAATACATGGTTGAGAGAGTTCTAATACATGGTTCTGGTGTTCCAGTTGAGAGAGTTCTAATACATGATCCCATTTTAGACTGTGTTTGCCACTTGATCCTTTTGACTGGCATTTTACATGAGCCTTATTTAGTCAGTGTAAGTGAGGTGATGAGGCACTAACAGATAACCCCCACAATCTCAGTAACCACATACATCTGAACTTGTTGCTGTGTGAGAATACAAACCCCTGTATGTTTAAGCCCCCAAGAGTCCTTTTTTTTTCTTCTGTTTTTACCACTAGGTGTAATCTTGGCTGACACAGCCTTGCTTATTCTCAAATTTAAAAGTATGCTTTACCCACAATCTGTGAATGTTTTCAGGTGTTCTGATGAAGGGCTATTTGGAGACATGATTTGATATCACGCTTTAAGAATTTCCAGTGTGTTTCCCTGAGAATTTCCCATGCTCAGCTCCATCCATCTGAAAAAACAAACAAACAAAAAACTGCTAAAAAATGTCTTCTAAAACATTTTTCTTTCATTTTTCTTTCTAAATTGAAGAACTCTCTAAAAGAAATTCTTTAGTAAAAAATATAAAGCTTCCATTCTTTGATAAAAATTAAGTCTTGTTTTCATGTTTTATTGGGGTACCTGGGACAGTTGCAGAATGAAATCTATGGGAAATAAAGTGAAAAGGGGAAGAAAATATATTGTAGCTCTAAAAACATTAGAAAACCCTTGAAATTAACCACAAGAATACCTCCCTATCCTGAGAATTTGCAGAATGTGACTGAAGTCTCCCAAAACTCAAAACACTTTAGAACAGAAACTGTAACTTGTTCAGCATTAACCTTGACAAATTCAGGTCCTGTCATGTGAATGAATGAATGCCTCCACTCTTGAGAACTCTGGACCTTGAACATCAAAATTGAAGTAAGGTAGCAGAAAATTATCTTGATCTCTTTCTCCCTTCTACCTTCCATGCCATTCCCATTCTCTCTCTAAATTTTTAACAGATTAAGTGAATGCCTTTGACAAAAAATCTAATGAAAAAGCCTCTTCAGGAAGACTGTCGGGTTCCTTACTTGTCACCACCTGTGCTCCCCGGAAGGACATCACTTTGCTTTATGACCGTGTATTGATCTCTAATATCTTTATTGAGCCTTGTCTCTTCTTTGCCTCCTACAGGCAAAGGGTGAGAGTTAGATAATAGTATTAATTTTCCAGACATCTGCACATGTTTTAATGGCCTTTTGAAGTTTGAAAATAGTTTCTCTGTGAACCCACCACAGGGCTAAAATGCCATTAAGGCCTAGATTGCAACAATACATTAACAATCATAGTGGAGAGCTCAGCTTGGCAATGAAAAGGAAGCTCATTTATTTTAGCAGAGATTCAAATGAACACAAGTTCCTTGCCCAACTGGAGCCCGTGCCTCCGTGTGCTGGAGGTAACCAGCAGGATTGGGGATGGCTGAAATCCACCCGCTCTTGTTCACACATGTAGAGAGTCAGAGCTATGACAGATGGTCTCCACATCACACACAATGTGAGCTGGAGGGTTGGGGCGTAGTGATGTATTTGGGGTTCATAGCCATGTGTTAGCCATAGCCCAGTTTTTTAGACCAGAGAAGCCTATGGTCCCCTTCTTAGAATAATGCTTTTAAGTGCATAAAGACATGGGATTATAAAAGGAAACCAATTACGTTGAGGCGCCGTTACTAAAATATTGAAAAATATGTATGATGTGCTTCATTCCTAAAGCATGAAATAACAAGCTCAAATGGCAGTTCTAACTTAGTTTTTACGTAATGATCCCAATATGTAATATTTAGAGATATTTTCTACAACTGTCATGTAATGTGAAGATGTCTGTGATTTCTGTTGGTGATAAAGTCACCCGTTTATACCACTGGAGTTTGAAGCCTACATTCATAACTGAAGGAAATGTTAAAAGGTATTTCAAGTTTGGTGAAACTAAAGATGCACTTTCTTCTCAGTTCACAAATGCTCTGAATTCTGCCATGGACCTCTGCACTCTCCTATGAAGAAACCCTGAGAATCTGTGTATTTCCTAGGAATTGCAAGTCTGTGTAGATACAATTAGTTATTCCTTCCATGCAAAGTTGAATATTAGACTTTAGAAAATATTTAAATTACTGGGCCTCATATTTGATTTCACTTCTGGCCATTTCTCAGTGAAGTGTGTACCCTGAGTTGGACTCTCGAGTAGGGATACATCCTCTGATGAGAACCACTCTGTTTTTTTCTTGGCCTTCTTACAACTGATGACTGGTCAGGGGGCTAGAAGCACCCTAGAGGGTTTGTTTCTCCCACTTTAGGCAAAACTACCTGACCGGGCTTAGGAGCCCACCAGAGACACTGACATTATCACCTGTTCTACACAGCTGGCGAGAGTCACCATGTGGATGGAACCTGTCTTATAATACGACATTGGAACATCTCTGAAAGGAATGGAAAAAGTGATTTTAAGAAGTATCGTGCACATTTCCCTTAAGATTTAATACTGGTTCCTCCATGAAACATAGTTTTAAAGAAGAGCAATTTCAAATAAGCCTCTATGTGATATAATTATCAGCGAGTTTCTTAAAATTTGAGGAAAATAAGACTTAAAACGAGGAGAATTTTCTGTCTCTTGTAACAGGTTTAGCTTGTCCCATTACATAGTGATAAAGCAGCATTTGATAGCAGCAGCCTGTGTGATAAAATGATTATGGCAGCAGTGAGAAAGAATCTAATAAGGAAATTGATCTACAGATTCCAATTCTGTAAGAGCCAACATCGATCAACGTAAATGTCAATAATGAGACCGTATTGAGAACCGCCTAATTCTTTCAGATGATTCTGGGGTCTAGTGACAGATTCAAGAAGTAAATGTGAAAAGGAATTTAAGAGTCTCACGGTCACTCCATTGACCAGCAGCAGGCTACATGGCACTCCATTGGCACGTGACAGTCTCTCTTGGTCCACGCTAAGATTAATTAGAGATTGCTAAAGGATTTTCATATTGTAAGATGTATGCGATACCAGTACCACATGGTGTAAGATAATAACAGCTGTTTTTGAAGTTAGCCTTTATAGGTAGACATTGCAGTTTAGAGAGGGAACAGGCGAATCTTAGTGCTCTTACTCATTTGTATCTTTGGGAGGCCATGTCTAGACAGTGCAGTAGCAAAGGAAACTATTCTCAGAGATTAATCAGGAAAGGTTATATGGGTAGAATTCTGAAGTCATCATTTGGCATTTTATACAACTTCATTGATTGTCTGCCCAGGGTTTTTGCTCTAAGAACTGTTCCTCAGTTCTGTGTCATGTTAGGGACCAGGAGTAGTAACAGAAAAAGTGTAAATGAATTTCAGGGTCAGGAAAATCAGGAGGTATTAAAGCATTGGGAACTGCTAAAGAATGAGACAGGAATGTCAGGTGGGTGGGCACAGAAATGAAAATGTGATTATAAGACACAGCTCTGCTCACTTCCACCTGAAACCATCTTGATGCCTCAGTGAAGGATTCCTCCCATTTTTCCTGTCCAGGTATGGGTTACCCTCCTGTGGAGACGATGGGAAAGGAAATAAATGCAAACAGGAGCTTAGAACAAGCCACTCCTAATATTCTGGTTAAAAAAACAGCTAAGTCAGAATTGACAAAGCTGACTTCCTGGGAAGTATCTGCCTCCCTTTCCCTCAACTGGACTCCCTGCTGTTGACACTTTCTGAAGCTTGGGGTCCTGTGTTGCAAATCATCATCACTTACATGCTGCGGACATGAGAATCACTGGAGGTGATTCTCAGAGTTGGAAGCTGTTTCAGGACCTCTTTCTGATTTACAGTGTCACATATGGATTTGGCAGTGTCCCTAAGTGAGGAGAGACGAGAGTAAAATCATGCTTTCTAGTACTGAAAATTATGTTAAAACCCGAAAGTTTTCTCTTACCTCAGCAAGCTTAACAAAGGGAACATCACCAGATCTTGGTTTGCTTTGGAGGAGTCTTTCTGAGTCTAATGATAATCAGATAAGGTAATAACCAGGGCTGACTTCCTGTTCAGTCACAGAGGGGCTTAGAAGGGCCCTGTGCTTGACGTAATGCTGTTCTGTCACCACTTTGAAATTCTTAATATCATTTTTTCACAGATGGCCCCCTGCATTGAGCAAATTATGTCACCGATTATAAAAATAGCTAACATTTATTGAGTACTTAATATGTCCCAAGCCTGTTCATGAATGAAATTCTTTTTTTTTTAAGATTTTATTTATTTATTTATTTGACACAGAGAGAGAGATCACAAGTAGGCAGAGAGGCAGGCAGAGAGAGGGGGGGAAGCAGGCTCCCCGCTGAGCAGAGAGTCAGATGTGGGGCTCGATCCCAGGACCCTAAGATCATGACCCGAGGCGAAGGCAGTGGCTTAACCCACTGAGCGCCCCCATGAATGGAATTCTTACCACAGTCTTATAATTCCAGAGTTCCTTCTGTTGAACATCAAATCTTTGATAAGGCCTTATGAATTAATATTGTTATTATCCATAAGGGAAGCCAAGCCTCAAAAGGTACAGTAACATGCCTTAAATCACACAAAGCCAGGATCTGAACCCAAGCAATGTAATACCAAGGCCATGTGCCAGCCTGCCTCTCTGGTTATGGAGGTGAAAAATGGGGAGGGGAGCTAATTTGTAAAGCCAAACCCAGGATTTACCCCGAATGTTTAAAAGCTAGTTTTCTAGTTATTAACCATTGTTTTAAATACGCAGCCAAAAAAGAAAGAAAAACAATAATAATAATAATAAGT
Organism: Mellivora capensis; assembly: GCA_004024625.1. NCBI lineage: Eukaryota > Metazoa > Chordata > Mammalia > Carnivora > Mustelidae > Mellivora > Mellivora capensis. Next base: position 68,338 of record PISX010004496.1, on the reverse strand, counting down.
CAACTAATCAAGGGTTTGGGTTCATTGGAGTCCACTTGACTAAGGTGTTTGGGTAACGCAATGAATGTGGCCACAGCTTATGGGTCCAGTCTCCACCCTAGCCTAGAGCTTGATGACACCCTGGACTAGGTGACATCTTCTGGGAGTCAACCATTGGCTTGCTGAATAAGTGACTCATGTATTACACTGAGACTATATTTTTATGTGCTCAAGTTGGAGGGCATCTTATTCTATTAGTTTTCAATCAATAGAAAAGTATTTATGGAAAGAAATTTGCCATCCTACATAAAACAGCTGAACAAAAAAAAATAAGGATTTATAGGTAATAAATGTTTTGAAACCCTTGGGATTGTTAACATGGACATTGAAGGAGAAATACTTATAATCTGCAACTCAGTCCTAGGGAAAAATTTGTCTTTAAAACCAGCTGATTATTAACAAGTGTTCAAAACAGACCCTTAATTTTATAATAATTATTTCTTGGATTCTCTCATCATTTCTCAAGTGAGTATAAGAGCAGTTTCTTTTCTCCATAATGCTCCTTTCTTTGTGATATTTATAGATCCGTAAACAATTCCTTTGAAAAGCAGGAACTCGGGGCACCTAGGAGGCTCAGTTGTTAAGTATCTGCCTTGGTCTCAGGTCAAGATCCCAGCGTCCTGGGATCCCTGGAATTGAGCGCCACATCAAGCTCCCTGCTCAGTGGGGAGCCTGCCTCTCCCTCTCCAGCTCCCCTGTGCTTGTGTTCCCTCTCTCACTATCTCTCTCTGTCATAAGTAAATAAAATCCTTAAAAAAGAAAAAAGAGAGAAAAGTAGGAACTCACTTTTGGTATTCTCTGAGGTTGAAAATGCTGTCCACAATCTAATATAAAAGGAAAGCTCAAGAAAAATTACTTTACATCCTTTAAGAAAGTTTCCATCAAAGCTGTTTATGAAAATTAATAAATCTGTAGGGATTTGAGAAGATGGGATAATTTTAGGATTATGGTAACCAGTGACTGTCTCAAAAGAAAATAGAGAGATTATGTTATTTGTATTTATGCATCGAATATCCATTTAATACTTTACAGTTTCTACCCTGGGAGATTAGGAATTTCTCTTTTCACCTTCTTCCTCCGTGCCTGGTTCACAAATTCATAGCGTTTACCAAACGTGCTTGATTAGAACAAAGCGTTGTCGGAAGCAAAAACATAAACAGTGAAAACACTGTTTTATGTCTTAAGGAGAACATGCCTTTTTCCTGAATTCTCTGATGCAGTTGTAACTCCCTAATCAGTCATACAAATGTTTGCTATATCATATCCAGGTACTTTTCTCTCGGATGTTACAGTTGAGTCTCGAGTTGACTTTAGTGAGAGGATTTGCTGGAGAAAACCACAGAGCAGATTGGACTTGAAAGTCTGGCATCACTCCTATTTCACCTTCTGTTTTGAATAGCCTCTCCTAATATGTCTGAAAAAAAATTAAACCTCAAGATTGAAATTTAAATATAGATTATATTTAGCAAACTAATAGAAAAATAAAAATAAATCCACTTGATTTGATAAATCCTACATAATAGCTGGAAACTGCCATTTGCCAAGGAATGATTTAGCTTTGTGAAATGTATTTTACAGCTAATCCTTTAATGTCTGTTTTACATATTACCTTTCCCACTGTTAATATTGAACAATATTGTAAGCTAGTAATTTTATGCCCTATATTTCAAATTGCTATTAGGAAGCCACATAAATAACAATTTTCAACCGCTTGTTTATAATACCGTGAGGCATTTCTTACCATGGGGTAAAGTTACAGTAGATTTTAAAAACGGCTGTGGGGATAAAGCCACAGGGAAACTGTGATGTGGATCTGTGGCAACAAAGCCTATAAAGCAAACTGAAGTCAAAGTCTGAAGCCCTGAAAATGTACCACTTTGTATTAACTCTCAAGGGGTAGGGAGGGTTGAGCATGAACTCACACCCGTGTTCACATATGTAACATATTATGTCCCCACAAATAGACAGTGAACCTGGCCCCAGGAACTTGTCCTGTGAGAACCAGGACACCGGCCTACAAAAGGCAGATGGGTGCTGAGCACAAAAGTCATTTTCACGGACATGGGATCCAGTTCCCCCCGCAGCACCCAAGCCGGGAAGCGCCATGAGCGTGAATCCTGCAAACTTTTAAGGTCTGACCAGTTCTGTCATCTCCCAAACTCTGAATTTCATTTGTGCTCAGCTTTCTTTCAATAACATAAGGAGGCCCCCATCTTATAAATAATTATCGGTGATTTTTTTTCCTGTCGTTCTTGTTCTCCAAAACACAGACAAGACAATGTCCCTTCCTTGGAGATTATCTTCTAGTGTTAAGCGCAAGTTCTTTGATTTTAGATGTCTCCTCATTGTAGTTGGGAGAACGGAGTAGGGCCCAGGTACGATTTCTTGCCAGCAGCCTGGAAAACATATGAACTCCTTTGGTTCCCTGAGGGAGTCACTCTGTGTCTTCAGGATTAGCAGTTAGAGACCTCTGGAGTGCCAGCCGCAAATTGCTCAGTGCCGGCGCACAGTGGTTAAGTGAAGATCCTAGATGGAACCCCCTTCCTCCCTAGCAAGGAGGAAGCATGCCTCAAAGGCACAGATGCTGTGTGTGTCTCCACTGGGTCTGCATTTCCTCCCAGAGACCCTTCTAGTCTCTTCTTACAGACCTCACTTTGCTTGTTTATATAGAAAAGTGTCATGGAGCCCACAGCTAAGTTTAGTATTCTGAAAAAAATGTGTGTGGGGGGGTGGGGAGGCAAAGGGATGAAGGAAAAAGCATGTGCTTTGGAGAGAGTGATGAATTCCAGTCCTCACCCTGCTCCATACTGACCACTTGTATCAGTATGACACACCGTGTGACTTGCCCTGGGGTCCCTTACTTGCTGAGGCGTCTTTCTCTCGCTGTTCCGCTCCTGAGTTCTTCTCTGGGACCTTGTGCAACTCTTTGCAGAAGGATGTCACACTCTTTCATCTCTGGACCTTTGCATATGTTCTACCCAGAAGCCCCCCCCCCTTTTTTTCTTTCTTGGCTTCTTCACCTGAGTCATCATTTCTTGTTTGTAAAATCTCGATTTCATCCTTGTTTCTCAGGAAAGGCTCCCCAGGGCCCACGGCTGAGGTTTACATGGCCCATGACATTGAGGGTGCCCGGCAGCTGCTCTGCCTACAAGCGCTGCGGTGGCAGGGACTGTGCTCGCTCATCACTGTGCCCTCGACGAGACACCACAGGGGCATAGAATAAGGTGCCGTCAGAGGACAGGCTCACAGTCCGAGTCCAAGTTCAAATCCCTGACGGAACAGCTCCTCACCTGCTCTTGGACTTCTGTTTTCTCATTCGAAAAATCAAAGTGATAATAGTTTCTAACTTGTTAGGTGATAATGAGGATTAAATAGGAAAAAAAATAATAGAAGCACTTAGTACAGCACCTGGCATGTGGTCTATAACTGTTTGTTGTTTTTCTTCTAAGTTTTATTTTCAGTTAGATCCAAATATACATACAGAATCATGTTTTCCCAGAAAGAATGTAGGACTCCAAGGAGGAAATAACAACATCACCAGTCCCAATACTATTACCAATAATAATAATGGTGAAATAATAATAATAATGAAGGTATATTTTTAAATAATGAATGATGTTTGAGTATCGTAAGTGAAGATAATTACGTTGTATTTCAAGATACTTCCTTTTTGTAGTCTTATATGATTTATCTGGTCTAATTAATTTATATTGTTATTTTTGTAAATTTTCTTTAAATATTTATTTTCATTTTAGAAAAAGAGAGATAGCAAGCGTGAGCAGGGAGGGGGCAAAGGGAGAGGGAGAGAGAGAATCCTCAAGCAGGCTCCCTGCTGAGTGCAGAGCTGGACTCAGGGCTCAATCCCAGGACCCTGAGACCATGACCCAAGCCAAAATCAAGAGTCAGACGCTTCATCCAGTGAGCCCCACATGTGCCCCATTTTCATAAATTTTTTATAACAATCATAAACCAGTTTTAATTATAGAAATTAAGGGAATAAAAAAAAAAGAAGTTAAGAGAATGAACTCTGCACTCACACTACCTGGGACACTAGTTATGTGACCTAAGACAAGAATTTTAGCTTGTGTACCTCAGTTTCTTCACCTGTAAAATGGGATTGATAATGTCCTTGCTGTGGGATATGATCAGCATTTGAAAGAATAATATAGAGGCACCTGGGTGGCTCATTCAGTTAAGCATCTGCCTTTGGCACGGCTCATGATCCCACGGTCCTGGGATCCAACCCTACATTGGCCTCCCTGCTCAGCAGGGGAGCCTGCTTCTCCCTCTCTTCCCTACTCGTGCTCTCTCTTGCTATCTCTGTCTTTCTCTCTCAAATAAATAAAATCTTTTCAAAAATTTTAAAAAATAAGTAAAAGAATAATATATGTGAAACACATACTTGATACTAAACAGCTCAGTGAATGTCCACAGATACTGATGGGAGTGACCCAGATGATGGGCTGAATACTTGAGGCAGAAATAAACAACCCATCCTGCAAAAGAGATCAGTTCCCTTCCTTCAGGGGAGAAATAAACAGAATGTAAATGAGCAGAGTTTTCTTTCCTAAAAATTAAGACAGTAGCTTCTTGCACGCTTAGTGTGAGGATCTGTGATATAAGATCCTGAGCAGAGACCTTCCACGGTGCCCTCATCCCCCACAGGGCAGGAGGTAATTCATTTCTTCTTAAGAAATGGTGTGTGGATGAGGTGCCTGGGAGGCTCAGTCGGTTAAGCCTCTGCTCAGATCATGATCCCAGGGTCCTGGGATCGAGGCCCTCCCTCTCGGATCCGGCTCTCGGCTCAGCGGGGAGTCTGCTTCTCCCTCTTGCTCTCCCTCTGTGCTCCCTCGCTCTCTCAAATAAAAATAAAATCTTTAAAAAAAAAAAAAAAAGAAGTGGTATATGGGATTACAGGGACCATCAGCATAATTTCCAACAGGTCTGGTAAAAATAGCAGGCCAGGTTTTCTCCCCCCTCATTTCTTTAGTTCTATGAAATCAGAGGAAAATTTTGAACACCCCCCCGCCCCTGCCCAGGTAAAAAGCAAAAGCTTTGGCAATCCAGGAGCCTTTTCAAAAATAAAGCTTGATTAAAAATGTAAAATGCAATGTAGATAATTTTACAAAACAGCAGGGGCAATTGGAAAGCACTTATTAAAGTACCTGTTAAAGTAATTAGTGATAAAAATGGAAGTTTCACAGCACTTCTGTATCTCTTAGATCCCAGAATAGGCTCAGGCTGTGCTGAATCACTTCCCCTCTCAGATCGAAGTCAAGGGAGAAGACAAAAGGGAAGCTTCGTGAGTTTTAGGATTATTCATAGGCAAGCAAGTGTGACTCAGTCTGGCTCCTCACTTGCCCACGGGGGACCTCCTGCAGAAACCCTAACCCTCCATCCTGCCTTCCCACATTCTGCCACCTTGCTGTTCTACAGTAAATGTTTCCGTTTCTTTTTTGTTGTTGTTTTGTGTAGAGAGACCAAGAGATTTGGAAGCTGGAGAGTGAAAGCTAAGCCCCTATGTGTGAACATTGGTAACACAGAACATTATCATATTCATATTTAACCCTGTGACCAGGCTGACCTCCACCCCACCCCCACTTCTGCCTCCATATCACCTTACTCTACCACAATCTCCTTTGCATAGTCCACCTTAAAAATTCATCCTTTTTTTTTTTTTTTTTTTTTTTGTCTCGCCTGTGTGTTTGGGCTCCTTGTTGATATTTAGTGGCCTCCACTAATGAACTTTCTTAAGTCTGTTCATAGTTCATAGTTAAGACTCTGTACACAGTAGATGCTTCATAAATGCTTCTTGTGGAACTAATTAGAGTGGAGGCTCCCAAGGGCAAAGTCTACTGTGTTTTCATCCCCATCCATCTTCCTGCTGATTCTCACCTTATGGGTCCTCAGGGCACCGTTAATGGACTTTCAGAAGACAGGACAGATCTGAGATAGTCCAGTCATCAGTTTAAGCTGCAGAGGTCCCCCAGTGAACTTCCTAGTCTCCAAACCAGATACTCCCTCAGGCAGCCGCTGGGTAATCAGGTTGTCATGGTAGCAGGGACCCTGGAAGAAGGTTTTTAATATAGCTGTGGAATAATTGTTTCAAAAGCATCTTATGACCTTGGATCCCAGAAAAGGAGAAAAGAGGACATAGAACCATGTCATCTACCTGGGCACCATCTCAAGAGTGAGACAGACTGTACTCAGGGCACCTAAAGATTGATACACAAGGCAAGTCTAAAAGTTGTCAGAAAAAAATAATATTTGCAGCAAGAACTGTTGTATATGGTTTTAAAAAAAACAGCTATAAAAATTTCTCACTCTGAAGTGAGATCAAATCTTGGTGAACATATTTTTTAAAGAGCTTCCAGGAGAACATTCGAAAGGCATACTCTGTTGCATCAGCAGGACAGCTGAAGGCAGATATTATGTTTTATCTTTGTCTCCCAAAATAGAAATAATGGCATAATTAATTAAACATCAGCTTTTATCTGAAAAGATTTTGTCCTTGGCTCAAATTTTTGTAAATCTAAGAAATGATCATTTAATACTCAGTTATATAATATGCCATTATGTAATATTCAGTTTTATAATAAATTCTTAATGGAACAGAATGAAACCTGTGAAATGTGAACCAGGGGTGCTCCTGATGGGATTTGTGAGGGCTGATAAAAATCACATTTCCTGGGGGTGCCTGGATGGCTCAGTCAGTTGGGTGACTGACTCTTGGTTTTAGCTCAGGTCATGATCTTGGGGTGGTGAGATTGGGCCCCCTGTAGGGCTCTGCACTCAGTGTAGAGTCTGCTTGTCCCTCTCCTTCCCCCTGTGCCCCTCTCCTGCTCCTGTGCTTTCTCTCTCAGATAAATAAATGAAAGAAAGAAAGAAAGGGGGGAAGAAAGGAAGGAAGGCGGGAAGGAAAGAGGGAAAGAGGAAGGAAGGAAGGAATCACATTTTCACATTTCTGGGGAACCAGGATGGTGCAGTCAGTTAAGCTTCTGCTGTTGGTTTTGGCTCAGGTCATGATCTCAGGGTCGTGAGATCGAGCCCCATGTCACCTCATGTGGGGAGTCTGCTTAAGATTCTCTCCCTCTGTTCCTCCCCCCACCTCTCAAATAAATAAACAAAATCTTTTTCAAAAATCACACTTCTTGAATATGGCAAAAATGTAAGTCTAGTTTGTGCATGAGGTGAAACTTTGGGGATTTTTGGATAATTATCTGGTGAGTAAAACTTCCAAAGAAAAATTATCCGAATCAAGCTGCACATCATTGAGGAGATTTCCTTGAACTTCTTTCCGGAACCTTCAAAAGCACGAAAATTGCTTTGTTATCCAACAGAAGGAACTAGCTTATTTGCTTGATTATGTCTAATTCAGAGCCATATTTAGAACATGTCTTTTAAACATATACCAAATCCACCACCTGTGTTTTCGGCCCTGTAACAGAGGATATCCAGAAAGGTGATGAACTCACAGGAAATCGTCTGAAGTTAGCAGTATCAAAAGATGCTCCAAGGATTTCATAATAGCACACTCCAGACTTGCTTTCCTTGAGGTGGGATTAAAAGAGATGAAACAGACGGCCCAGGGCCAGCCTGAGGCTGAGTTGAGGGAGCAGGATGGGGCTCTAGGAAGCTTCCTGGAAGCTGTGAGTTGAGATCAGCTCTTCAAAGTGGAGAGAGGGTGATCTGCAAACAAAGCTGAAGCTGAAGAAGCAGTGAGTTCTTCCTTCAAGATATCAGTTCAGGACCCAGGTGAGGGTGAACCCTAAAATAAGGCTACGTCCAAATGGGCAGCCAGCCAAGACAGTGGGAGCAGGAGCACTCAGCAAAGGAGGGGGGAAAGGGGAGACGAGGGCATGCCCTGATATCCCACCTCCTGGGTCGAGGATGCTGAATAGTTAAAGACACCAGTGGTAACCAGGCAGATTTTGAGAAATTCCTCCATCCTTCTACTAAATATCCTACCATGAACTTTTGAGGGTAGAAAATGCCTTCAGATGAGTGGAGCATATTGTGAACAGAGGTGTGATCACTGAAGGTTTAGCAGTAATTCATGTGGCAATAACAGATCTTCTCACTTTATAAATAAAACAGGAATTCAAGAACTGTGGGCATAGATGCCATTCCCTTTAACTGGGAGACCTTTTTGACAAAGAGAAAGAAGTAACTCTGAAGAATATACCAGAGGCTCTGGGTAGAATTCAGGATATGCATATTGTAGTATCCACCAAGGTTAAGTAAATCAAGGGGATTGAGGCAGATCGGATTAAAAACACTGATTCACGTCTAACTCTGCTGCTGAACTTAAATTACTCATGTTGGTAGATCCCATTAATCAGATAGATGCCATATTCATGCCCATAACTTCTCTTTTATACAGATATTTGGATTTTAATAGTTAGAGGGAAGAATAATTATATGCATGATTATGGTCCTAGATTAATTCTCTCACCAAATCTGACTCAAAGAGAAGGGAGCAAAGTCCTTTCCTCTTTGCCTCTTATGCTGAGTTAATAACTTCTGAGATCCTGGCATGAAAAAATCTGCATGTTCCTTTTCAAACTTCAGGAAGTACATCAGTAAATGAAAATGCTGTTCGTCACCTTATTTCAGTGGATTTTTCCATCCTGGTTTCACATGCTGCCCAAATTTCTCCAATAAAGATCCGCTTTTTACCATCACCTTGTGCCCCTGACTCAGGATTCACTGTCTTCCTGGCTTTAGCTATCAGGGCCTTAATGTTAAGACCTCATTTCCATACTGAGCAAAAACCCAGAGGCAGAATTCTATTAAATGCAAGGAGGCTTCACTGAGCTCCCGCAAAACAGCAGCTCTGTGAGTGAGGAGAGAAGCAGGCAATGGGAAACTGGCCCTCCAGCCCAGCTCGGAAGGCTCAAGGGTGCCATGCGCTCCAGTCCCCGCTGCCATCATTAACCGGAGAGCTGCTCTTTCGGAATGTGCTGTTCTGAAGGGGCCCCTCCATCTTTATCCCACCCGAAGGAGAATAGCCAGTCCTGAGTACAGTCTGTCCAGGGGATGTTTCTCTGCCTTAAATTACAGATTCAGAACTGTGTGGAGAACATCTCAGGGGCAGACTCAAGGTAGGGGAACCCACCAAATAGTACTGACCCAGGGTGGTTCTGGCCCTCACTGCGCTCCCAGTGCCAGGCCCCCAGAGCCGGGCTTGGTAGCTCACCCTGGCACGGGATGTGTTCAGACTGTGGATGGCAACACACTGTGGCACATCACACAGATCCCTCCTTCTGTGCCTGCAGAGTGACTGTAAGGACGCCTTTTCCCTGGGAAGCTGAATGTCCCTCAGTGTGAGAAGTCATCTTGGTCTGCTGACATAAACAAATATACACATGTGAATATGTGTGTGAATGCATATATATATATATGTGTGTGTGTATACACACACACACACATATATATATATATAGTGCATGTGTCCATGTGAGTGTGGGTGTGTTGACTGAGGGAGTGGATGGCTACCCTGTCTGCTACAGAGTGCTTATCTCAGGAGAAGGGCCATCTCAGCCAAGTTAATATGAATCATGATAACAAACCCCCAAATGAATAATGGCTCAAACCCAGTGCACATTGATTTCTTCCTCATGGAAAGTCCAAACTCGTTATCTCTGATCCACAGGTAGTAGCATCCTTTCCATTGGCAATTCAGGAACCCAAACCCCTTCTACCTGGTGGCTCTATCTTTACACGTGGTTTACAAGGTTGCTCTGCTCAGTTGGCTGCATCCAGCCAGTGGGAGCAGAAAGAGCAAGGCACCCTCATGCTAAAGATAGTCCTGGGCCGAGAGAGACATCACTTTTGCTCACACTCCACTGGCTCACACGACCACACCAGCTGCAAAGCCTGTCCTCTGGCTGGGTAAGGCCTAGAGATGAAGGGTGGTCTTAGGGAAAGGCTTTTAACGCAATCCTGCATGATGAGCAGGGCTTAGGTGGGTGGGCAGGAGCAGGGAGAGTGTACCATGTAAAAATGGACAAAAGCATCAGCTCGGAAGTGAGAGGGACTCATTCGGGAGACAATGAAGCCAGTCTGCCAGAAAGGGAGGGGTAGACTCTTCTCATCAGAGAGCCCATTTGAGCGAAGAGATCTCACTGACCTCTGCTTAGGAAATGTATGAGGCCGGCAGTCTTTATTTCTAAGACCAAGTGGAATCTCAGTTACGGAGATAATGTAAGAGGCGATGTGAGGTCAATTTCAAACCTATACTGAATAATCTGGCTACCTTTCATGTCTAAACGTTAAAAATAATCATGTCTCAATCCAAGATTCCTCTAGCTTTTCAGGTTAAAAATTCTGAGTTTGAATTATTTCAGGTGAGAGATGTTATCCAGATGGACATAGTGAACATGAACGGTAGGTAGATATGTGCTGAGGATTTTCCCTTTAAGGAGGTAGACGTCTTTCAAGAGGTCACGGCCTTATCCTGTCAGTTTTACTCTTTCTGACAATAGCTTTACTTGAATTCCCCATGTATACATTCTACGTTCTTTGCATCGAGCCCTTTATTAAGCACAGGTAACATCACAGGACCAGTTTGAAAAGGGATGTGCTTATTCTCTTGCACACTCCGTAGGTGTGTGTCTGTTGGAATATATTTATTATAATATAACATATATCTATACATGTGTGAAAATATAAGCCTTTCATAAAAATTCTTATTTTAAGGTAGTATAACACCACCAGCAAAAAGGAAGTGGAACATTTCTGAGCTTGTGAGCTTTCATGGTTATTTAAAGCAAGTTGTGCGGAAGGATGATATTTACCTACCATTTTCTTGCCTGTGGCCTTAACACAGAAATAGATTTTGTTCTCCAAGTCATTTTGTATTTGCCTTACATATGTGGAAACTGTAACAACAGAGGATTCATGTGTGCCTTAGCATTCAAGAAATTGCCTACCATCGGCTCTTAGTTTTGACAAGTAATTGGTGTAATGCTCTATGAATTTCGTGTACTATCTTACCTATTCCTGTTCCTGACTATGGCAACTCCTCTCCCTACCTGTGGGGTAGGTTAAGGAGCCACTCCCAGCCCTCTGTCACCAGCAAGGAATCTGAGGCAGATTCAGTTACATTCCCAAGACCTGGTAACATTCGTGCCTTAGAGAGCTGGAGCTCATGTCTCCTGGCCCCTTGAGCCAGCCACCTGTCCCATCTCCCACACAATGTTACTGACTTCAACTGAGGGGAACTGAGCGTTTGGCTATACACTGCTAAAATATAACGTCATCTAGAAGGACGCATTTATATATACATATATTCATGCAGAAAGCAAAGGATGACATCATATGTTTGATGAGTGAAAAGCAACCGTGAACCAAATTACCTCAGATGTCTAATCGAGAAGGACTCTTCCCTAAAATCACATGACATACCACTCAAATTCATCATTTCTTTTCTTGGATGTCATTTCCTATAACTTCTTGGACTGTTTGCATATTGATAAGTGTTTCCTTAGGTCTCAGAACATTATCATTCTCTTGGCACTCTCTCAAACTTTAAAACCTATGTGTGGATGAGAAAAATATAAAGACATCTTCCCTTTAGAAACTACAATACTACTCACTGAGTATTACCCACTGTGACTGTTGTCCCCAGGAGACTCAGTTTCTTGAGGGAGCTTGGGGTAAGGATTCTAAAATCGTGTAGAAACAACATCGTGATTCTAGTTACCTATCAATGTCTTAGCTCTGCTGGAGAAATTAGAACTTTCAAAATAACAGGCAACCAGGTTAAGATTTAGGCCCATTTTGGTGAAAGTACTCTGCAAACACAGATTGAGGGAAGTCCAAGTATTGGTCTGAAGCAAATAGTGATTTAGAGCTTCACTTGGAAGAAGGAGGATGAGCCATAGCAGAAAAAAAATGCCTTTGCTCCTGCAGAGGGATGCAACACAGTCCTACCTCAGTGCCCTCCCTCCCTCGGCCGCTGAAGGCATGTCTGTCAAGTGACCATCCAAGCAAGTACACAGGGCTCTCATGCAAGTTCAGGCTATAGGGAGTTCAATGGAGAATGTAGCTAATGTGCCTTGTGTTAGTGGAGTTTATGGTCTCTGCTGACAACATGGTGCATCTGTCAGGACAGAGGGACCCGTGGGGCCACCCCTGTACTCCAAGATGATCCTAACATTAATTAGTGGCACAGAATCTGAGATGTTTCCTGGATCAACATTAGTATGCAGCAGGGCCTTTCCAGGAAGAGAAAGGACCAGTAAAACTTTGCAGAGGTGAGGGAGGCACGCTTAGCTACATTATTTACTTACCCAATTCGATTTTTTAGTGTCTGAAGTCACAAAAGTTGTAACCAAGACAAACCAGGCTACAAGTACCATTTTAAAATGTCATCAGGCTAGCAGAAACATTAGACATAAATCAGGACTTTTATTGTATTTGCAATTAAACAGATCAAATTTAATGTCCACAGAAAAGCTTTAAGTAATTAGGATGAAGATTAATATAGTGAAATGTCCCTGGTTTAGCAGGCCTCCCAAGCAAAGCTGAAATAAAGAATTGGGTATATAATCAAATAGGATGTGAATATTAATGCACAAAATCCTCCAAGTCCCCAGATCCCAGATGCAATTATTTTCTATTCACATTAATTGTTCCTAACAGATGACATTAATGACTTTGAGTTAAAATGTGTCCAAGGGAAGATTTCACAAGATCAATGCTGTTTAGAAATAAGGTCACTTTTATAATTATCTGCTCAGATTTTAACCACTGCTCAACGTAATAAGGTTAACATGGTGATTGTTTTCTAATGTGGATATCAAAAGTTAATTTTCATACCAGCCAATAAGTGTATTGGCTGATTCATGTCTTTCCTGCTACTTATTTTCCACCTACAACTTACTTTTTCCTACTACTTATTTTCCAGCACAGACTGACAAACTATGAGAGTGTGATTATTATTTATAAGCTCGAGTTTGCATGTGTGTGTGTGTGTGTGTGTGTGTTGCCAATAAACTAGAATAAACTTTTTGGAGTTAGGCTATGTATTATCTCATCTAGAAATGTCAACTCCTTTGAGATTTAGCTGTCCAAGGCAGGATTTTGAAACAAACAATGAAGTCATCGCTATGCCATGTTTCTGCTTGTTTCTACCTAGAAACTTCACTCACGCATCTTAGATCTTTCATCCGGAGATTTGCTTTCAGACATGGAAAGAAGCCGAAGTCTGACGCAGTCACGGACTGATGTTGAGATGCATGTGAGTCTCCCTCCTGCCTTCAGATCACTTGTTTAGGTTATTTTCCTTCCATCAAATATGATGTCACAAGTGAACCATAAAGCACATCCTTGAAGCGTTGTCAGGCAGATAAAAATACCTCCCTTTCTTGTGTTCTCTGAAATTCAATATCATGTCCCCCAGCTGATAGAGTAAGCAGAAAGTGTCACTCCCAGCAAAAATATCATAAATCTTGGCTTTGTCCCCAAGATACCTTTTTGGGTATTGATTACATCTCAAAGTCTCTGAGAAATGGTCAAGGAGCTTTTTATTAAAGCCCATGTCCTATATTATTCATCCTACTTTTATGATATATTATGTATGAACTTTTAAAAATTCATGGGCTGTACATATTTTTTCCTTTTGCTAGGGTTAGCTTTGTGCTTATTTGGCAAAACTTCAAGCAGCGTGGCTTTTAACTCTCATCGACATAAAGCAAGTAACTTGGAAAATACAAGAGCCAAATAAATATGTAATGAAAAACATTAGGCATAAAACAATGACGGATGAACATTTTTGGATAATTGGATTTTGATTTTACTGTACAATTTTATCAGTGTAGATAGGATATTCTATATCAAAAATAAATATTCTCAGTTTAGATTGGAATTAAATTTCAATGGAATGCTGTCACTTTAAACATTCATGAAGACCATAATGGCATCCAATCTATCATAGGGCCTTAAGGTCAGGAATTTTTTAAGTGTGCAGTTTTTACCCAAGAAACTCTTGCCATCATTCTCTCTGTCTCTCTCCTTTTTTAAACTGAAATTGTGGATTTTGTATTGCATTTCTCACAGTAAGGATGTTAAAGCCTACGAGTCACCCAAGGTAGTGATCTAAAACAATGAGAAAAGTACATTTCAAGTAGTGCAAACATGGGGTATTTTGCTGGTGAATTCCACATAGTAAAGCTAATGTTACAATGGAAACCACTATCCATTTTCTTGGGCAGAGAATAAGTTTAATAGTAATCATTATCTGTTACAAATTAGAACTCTTCCCAGTTGGGTGCTTGGAGGTCAGTGTTCGTCCAGTTCTGCTTGTTGTGAAGGGCCTTATTTGTGCTATGGTAGGGGGGCTAGAACCTGGGCCCAATATTAGAATGTTGTACTGGCTGGGGGACCTTACGTAAGATCTTATTGCCTCCATGCCTCAGTTTCCCCATCTGAAGAACGAGCATAATGATACTTCTTTTCTGTTTCTGAAAATTGTGTTGAGGATGACATGACATAACCCATAAAATGCTGGTCCCACAATGCCCGCTAACAACATTGGGGCAATAATAAGATCTCTGCTGTTTAGTCCTCTTCCATTCTTCTTCAGACTTGGTACTGTGCCTCAGCTACATACATAACACCACAGCAGAGATGGGGAATGACTCCAAACAGGTATCTGCTAGCATGTCTCTACAGAAGCTCGCATCAGTACTTCCAGAAACAAAGCGCACCCGCACTTTTGGCTGTTGCTCAGTCCTGCTCTGGTGTGTGAGGCATCAGACAACACTGGTATAATAAGAAGAACAGTATGGCGTCTCTTAGGGAGACTGTAAACTTAGGATTTACTTTGAGAGTCAAGACACATGTATCTTAACAAAAATTAATAGTAGCAACACCTGGATGTTGCTAAGCATTACTATATGCCAGGGGCTGTTCACATTCACAGTGATCGTAAGTGGTCAGTGCTTTCCTCATCTCCATTTACAAAGAAAGAAATTAAGGCAAGGAAGGGTTAAGTAACTTCCCCAAGTTCAAGGAGTTAGCAAGTGGAAGAGCCAGGATTTCAGCCTAGTACATGGCTTTAGAGTTCAAGTTCTCAGCCACAGAACAGTTAGCTCTTTGCTGGAGTAGATAATCCTGCTTGATAATCATGTGCTGATGAAGGAAACTGCAGGAAAAAGGAGCTCGCGTTGCAACCATGATGTCCGAGATCCTGGATCCCTTACTAAATTCAAACGCTGATTGTTTAAGGTGGGGAAAACATAATGCCTTAATAGGGAGGACTGGCTCTCTTCTTCTTTTTACTTTGTTTAAAGATTTTATTTTTTTAATTGAGAGAGAGAGAGAGAGTTACTGGGCATGTCCATGTGCAGGAGGACAGACAGAGGGAGAGGAAGAAGCAGACTTCCTGCTGAGCTGGGAGTCCGACGTGGGGCTCTGTCCCAGGATCCTGGATGGGCTGAGCTGAAGGCAGATGCTTAACCAGCTGAGCCACCCAGGTGACCCTGGCTCTCTTCTTTGTAAGGAATTAGTCTGTAATTGCCCCAACACACACACACACACACACACACACACACACACACACACACACACCCTCTCCCCAGTGCATGGCCCATGGGTAGGCTTTGGCCATCCCCTTCATCCTGCTCCACACGGTCCCAATCAGGCTGTGAGGTGACACAACTCACTACCAAATAACCCACATAGGAGGTAGACTTCTCTCACAGCTTCCCCTGGGGGCTTTCTACTCAAAGTCCTGGACCAGCAGCATCGAAGCACCTGGGAATGTCCCAAAAATATGACATCTCCAACTCAACCTCAGCATGGCTGAATCAGAATCTGTGTTTAGCAAGATCCCAGATGTTACATGTGCACAGTGAAGTACAAGAAGCCTACGCTTACTACCCCAACCCCGCCTGTCTCTACACGACAGTGATGGGCCGTCCCCACCTCCCCGAAGTATCCTCATCCCATCCGGGCAGCTCACATTCACGGTCAAGGAAGAAGCAGCAGTTCTATGCAATACGTGCCCTCCTTAATACCCACCACCAGGCTCACCCAACCCCTCTCCCCACTCCCCTTCAAAACCTTCAGTTTGTTTCTCAGAGTTGTATTGCATGGAACACTGGGTGTGGTGCATAAACAATGAATTTTGGAACACTGAAAAAAAAAATTATGTTAAATAAAAAAAAAAAAAAAAAGCTGCAGCAGTTCCTTCCTTTGCTAGCTCTGAGGTCAAATTTCCTGTCCTCTGAATCCAACATCATCCCAGAGGTACACACATGGGCAACAACTGGACGAGGATGCTTATGTGTAGATAGAGGCCTGGGAATTGAGTTGAGTTGTAAGAACAGATATCATGTCGAGAGGTGGAGGGGAAGGAACAAGTGGGGGAAGAGAGAGGGAAATCACATAAGCTTCAGTACTTTAGGGAAGGGTGAAGCATGAGCTGTAACCAGAAGCCATGCAGAGTGTGAAAACAGAGGGTACTTTTTAGAAAAGTTTAGATCTGGATGGCCTCTCAGGACACAGACACACTCTCTCTCTCTGGAGAACAGACCTACCTGTCAGAGCAGAGGCAGTCCTAAAGGAAACCACCACCTCAGTTAACCAAACAATGAAAAAGGCGAGAGGTTTGGGGATGGCGGAAATGGAAAGCACCCAAGCAGAAGTGAAGTATGATGTGTTACTTCTGAAAGCTGGTTCCGGATGTGCGCAGGGCTGGCGCATGAGTGTCAGGCACTCCCGCGCAACGGCACCACTGCTTGTAGGCATCTGTCATGAGACAAATACAAACTCCCCTTAACTAAGCCACATGCACCAATAAAACAAGGTCATAAATCAACAGATATTGCTGAATGCTCAATTTTAAGACAAATTTCTTTTTTCGGTGATATTCAGAGCCGGATTTTTAGCGGTTGGGGAAGAGAGTAGTGAAATTGCTTGGCATTCTTAGATCACTTAAAGGGATTGTTTTGCAGCAAAAATGAAGTATTGATAGCAGGCAGATGCCTGATATGAAAATCTAACTTTATGAAGCATTATAGATATTGATTAGAGGTGAAATTAAACATAGCCTCTGTACTTAATGGGAGGCTAGCATGTCCCCTGAGTACTCCCGGGATAGCACACTTTGCCTTCCTCGAACAGGTGTTTGGTCACCGTCAGCTGGAATTGCATTTGGAGAACAGTGATAAGTACTCAGGTACTAAAGGCACCAGTAAAATGTCAATAAATTGCATAAGTAAGAAGCTTTGCCATTCTGCAAATGACACGAAGACAGATGGTTCCCCATCAAAGAGTTTCTGAGACAAGCTTTATATAGATAGGAGACTGGAATGAGGCTGTAAGGAGAGACTTTGTTCTTGTGATCAGGATGCTAAATTAATTTAGCTTGGCCAGCTCTTGGAGCTTCATCTGTTACATTAGGAGCTGAGAAGGTGGCTGTCAAGATGTGCTGGGATGTTTACAACTTTGTCGCCTGTGCCTCTACCCCCTAGAGTTCTAACCTCCTGGATCTTTTGTGTGGAATCCAAATCTACTCAATGTGACAGTTTTTATCATCTGGACAGCCAGCTGATACGAAAAGTTCTATAACCTTTACAACAGAACCTTGTGATTCCTCACTGGTGTTCCACTGGACATGGCTTCCTGGGCATTTGAGTCCTGATTTGGAATGATGCTGTCAGAACCATAGGGGACCCTGGGAGTAATCTGGTAGAGCTGTTACCTTCTCTCCCCCCCACCGCAAAGGAAGACCCTGAGGTCCATGGAAGTTAAATGCATTCTTTGCTCAATATCTCATACCAGTGGCAATGTGATGTCCAGGTCATTAGACTCCCAGTCTAGTGCTCATGCTCTTGAACTCTACAGCCAAAGATGTTACTCTTGTCTTTATGCTTCTGGACCATTAGTCTTGTCTTGATATTGATCTGATTCTTTGACCAATATGCCTGGTTAAAGTGGGAAGTTTCCATTGTGGTAATTCTGCCTAATGGTGAGAGCAGCTCACCTAATTAGACCTGGTACTGTGCTATACGCTTCCGACCTGGAGCTCCATTTGGTCTTTGCAGTAACCCCATAAGGTAGTCAGTATTATCATTATTCACTTTAAAAAAAAAACTGTAGCTCTAAGGGATTAAATAATTCCTCCTAGTATGTTAGTAAGAGGCAGAGCCAAGATTGGAACCCCTAGTCTGTCTGACCCAAAAGTTTTGCTTCTCACCACTGGACTACCTTCGCTCTAATGTTAACTTGGTATCTGCTGTCCCCAAAGCAAAGCCCTCGCTCAGATCTCTCCTGCTTTCTTAGGAATGTCAGCTGAGTGCAAAATCAGGAGTCCCTGCTTTGAAATGCCCTGGTTTGGGGGTTGTCATCCCTGGTCGTCTCTGTCCTCGAAACAGCTGCAGCAGCAGTGAGCTGTCTCTTTCAAGCACGTGCAGCGAGTACTCCAGTGGCTCCTCCTACACGTGGCACGATGGGAAGAACCTCAGGAAAAGGGTAAGGCCTCCTTTCAAGGCACTTGAGCATCAGAGTGAGCCAGAAAAGAATCCTCTTCCGGTCGCAAGGTCGAAGGTGGGTGGAGGGCTCAAAAAAGAATGCCCATTTGCCGAGAACCTGTTCATTCACTCCCCATAAAACTAGACATGGGGATCTCATTTCCTCCATTATATGGGAGAGGAAGCCGGTTGAAAAAGGTTAAGTCATTTGCCACAAGTCACACAGCAAGTGAAGAGTGGAGGGATGATTTGACCCAAATGACTCGGTTGGCATGGGAGGGAGTTTGAGGGAGGAAGAATTTTCCTTCTGTGCTTTGCTGGAGCCCACCAAACTCCTAGATTTATGTCAAATTGGAATGTAGAGCCCTGGCCTAATGGAACTGACTACGCTTCAGACCAACTCAGATATTTCCAATTAGTTTTATGGACACCCTCTATCACTGTGACGCTCAGGGAGACTTGTTAATGTCCCCCGCAAATGAGAGCGAGTGAGGCCACTTGCCAAGAGCATCCCTTGAGAGCTCAAAGAGAATCCCCCCCACCCCCCACCAGACAATAGGGAGGGTGGTGCATCAACTCAGAATAAATGAACAAAACTCTTGAAAGTATCATTAGCTTTGTCGGAATTTACTACTCAAGCATAGCATGTATTATATTGACCTCCTTTACTCAATTTTATAGCCTCATAAAACACTAATTGACTATAAATTGGAGGGTGGTATGGCAGAGAGAGAAAGTACCATGGTAGGTGACAGGGACCATGGCTTCCAAGTTATTAACTAAGTCCTGCCCCTCCACGGCTCCCATCTGTAAAGAGGACCCGCACAACCGTAGATTCCTTCAGGCTCTGAACAAACATCTTTGGACACTGGGGAAAGCCAAGTGTTTGGAATAGCTATCTTTGCAGCTTCCCGATGTTGAAGAAAAGCAGAGTACACAAGCATGGAAACCCTGAATCAGAAGGTTTGGAAGTCATTTTTCTATCATTTGTGTAAACTCCATTTACGATTTGGAAGCATGGAAACCAGGAGGACTCTGTAACTGGCAGAAAATAGTAGTGAGGGAGTAGCTTTGTTATACTCTGAACAAGAACTTGGAGAAAAATTTCAAACTTGAATTCAGAGTTTATTCCCTTGGATTCAGCCTCCTAGTACAAAGTGTGTATATTATTAGAGTTGTTCCTTCTGAGCAGTCATTCAAAGTTCTGAATAATGATTGCTGGGGCCTGGCTCTTAACACACCGGGAAGCCCGGTCAAGGATGTCCCCAGTCTTTGTGATTGTAACTGGCTTCATGGCCGCTGCTCTCCTCTCTTGGCTCCTCCTCTTCCCCCCTCTCCTTCTCAGAGCCTTTATCTTGTGTTTCTTTGCCTTGCCTTGACTTTCTTTTCTTTCTTTCTTTCTTTCTTTCTTTTTTTTTCTTCTGAAATTCTCCTAATTTGAATAATCCTTGATCTTAAAAGGAAACCTCTTCCCTGAAAACGAGAAATTAAGTTTTTATGCACTTCGTGCACACTCAGGTGACCGTGATCTCGAGATGTCATAGGAAAAAGTCCTAGTTCTCAAGGACCCAACAAACTGGATCCACTCCCATAGAGGCATTTACATTTATATTATTTCAGGAACATCTACAGTGCTTACCATGTGCCACATACTTACTTAGTATTCACTTACATAATAAACTCATAGAATATGAATTTGAAGGGGACTACAATATTAACTTACAGAATAATAAATATATAACCAATGGTTCTTCTATAATTCACAAGTATTTTTTTTTAATATTGTTCTGTATGGAAACAGAAAGGAAGCCTGCATGAGATACATTAGGCTGCCCTACTTGGAGGAATCTGGGTCTAAGTCACGAGTACTTACCTGACCCACGCAACCTTGAAAGTATTTCACAAGTATTAGCTCATTCAGTGCTCATAAGAACCTAGTTAAATAGGTTCCCCTATCCCCCTATTATACAGATGAGAAAATGGAGGTGCTAAGAACTAAGTAGCCAGCCAAAGATCTCATAGCTGGTAAGTAGCAGAGGTGGCTAGTTGATTCCAGCATCACCCTCGCCATTCTGCTCTGGGGGCTTTGTTAAATCAGCCATGTTTGGGATGGATTTGTTATATTAAGACAAAGAATATCCTTTCAAACAAACAAACAAACAAACAAAAAAACTGTGTAGAACTGTTGTTGACCAGTCAAGAAATAAGAAAGTACTGTGGGCATCAAACCCAGGCCACTGCTTTACCAGGGGCACCCTTCAGCTAATTTCACCGCTCCCCGGAATAGCCGTTTTCCAAGCAAAACATGAAGCTGCCTATGGAAATGCCAGCTCCTGCCGCCATCTCTCCTATAGGGGATGCATGCTTTTTTTTTTTCTTTCTTCAATTTTCCAGAGTGTTCCAAACTTTTCTCAGGTTATTAAATACCATAACATCCTGTGGAAAACTGATCGAGGAATGTGACTGATCTCACAGGATGGAGAGCCCGGGGCCCTGGGAGGTTTGCAGCCACTAGCCACTAGGATGGGGCCCACCACAGTGGGGACAGGCTGTGAAGAGGCAGCAGGAGACAGGCTGAGCACATCTTCCATGGGTTGAACAAATCTGCCTTTTTCAAGCTCTTGCAGGGTACTTTTGCTGGCTCCTCTTCTTATTGTGAATGTGCCTCTCAGGATCATGAAAATTCTTAGAAATCCTAACAGTGGCAGCCTGCCCACATTGGTCCTTAATACCCAGACTCACTAACAGGATTTCTCCTGATGTCCAAAGAAGTTTTTAATGGTGTAAAGGAAAAGGAGAGGAAAGGGGAAGCATCACCAAATAACATCTATCCACAGCAACTTCTGACCCTGGAGAATTTTCTGAAGAAAATATATCATTTGACTTAAAAACAATAAACATAGATAAAAAAACAAATAAACACCATGTGTTATTGCTGATAGCAAGGGTCATTTTAACAGAAATGTCTTAGATGCAAACAGATGTCCACCACTTACAAAAAAAACCAAGGCTCCAATGTAAGTTTCTGACACTTTTCAGGCTCTGCATAGGAGCACATGATCTGTACTCAGTTATGGGACAGGGGCAGCTGGTGTAGAGATGCCAAAGGGGTTTGTGCTTTTAGCCAGGATGGGCACAGAGCACACATCTGAAACCACCAGATTCATTCACCCAAGTTTTTCACCATTAATCATATAGCCTTAAAAAAAAAAAAAAAAAAGAAGAAGAAGACGACAACGATGACTGAGGTCAGTGCCCAAATCCCACTGATTTTGTGGAATCTTAGTCTGTGATTAACCTCTGCGGGTTCCATTTAGGAGAGAGGTGTGAGGATAACTTACAATCTCTATTATGACATTGACTAATATAGAAGAGAGAATGGAGGTTGAGTTTGGCTCCAATAACCTGGCAACGCCTATAGGCATGCAGGCTCCAGAGCCAGTCTGCTGCCTGGGTGCAAATCGCCACACCACCACTTTGGAGCTGAGTCATAGGAAGAACCTGGGAAACCAGGGCAGAAAGCATTGTTCCAACTCTCCCTTAACTGTGTGATCTCCAACAGACTAACCATGCTGCCTCCCAGTTTCCTCCCTAGTAAAACAGGGTTGATAATGTCTTCCTCACGGTGTTGTTCTGAATATTAAATCAAAGCCCTGTTCCAGTGGTTGCTACGCAGCAGACGCTTGGGAAATGCTAGCTTTCTCTTTCTGCCCCACCACTTCTTGTTAGCAGTACTATGAAAAAGAGGAAGGTTTGTGCAGGATATAATGCTTTTTCTGTGTCGTTTCTTGGTCAAAACTAGCCCTGGTATTTGGAATGGTATGAGGAACAGGAAATTGACCTTTCTTGGTAGGTGAATCATTACCATAGGGTTCTAACACCTAAGGAACGTCCCACTGTTAGATATATATGTAAGTGTCTCACAGATGTTCCCCTTCTACCAAATAAAGTCCTGAAGTCACAGAAGTATCAAACCTTAGAGTGGAAAGGACCATAGAAATAGGGACCAACTTGCTTTTCCATTTGCCCTCTCTACCTCTCAGAAACACTATACAGTGAGGCCGTATCTGGTTATTTCCTAAGTGTACCTTGATCCTATCTTCATGATTCAGGTCTTTGTCATCCCACTTCTTCTACCCAGAAATCATTTCCCCCATTTATCAACTAAGACAAACTTACCCTTCATTCAAGGGCTAGGTAGGTTTTAAAAAACCAAAATCAAAACAAAGCAAGAAGTTCCTTATATGCATTTCATGGTTTTTCTTAGCAGAGGTTTGATTTCTCTCCTCTGAATTTCTGGAGTTCCTACTACATTTGTATTGGTCAATTATAAAACACAAATACATTTGGGTATTGCTCCCTTGACTTCTGGCTATTTGTGCGCAGTCTCCTCTCCCCTGCTGATTTGCACGCTCCTCCAGGACAGGGTCCTTACCTACTACTTCATTATATCATGGGTTCCTTAGCTCAGAAGCTGGCATAACAGAGATTTGCTACATTGTTAATGATTAATTTGCATTAAATAATTAAAGTGTGCATTTATAGATGAACACTTAACTGCTAGAATCAAGTCTAATGACAGACTTTTCCTTTTTACAGTTGTGATCCACGTGGTTCAGTGATTTCTGATACCTACTTTTCTTTCCTAGAAATCATCACAAAACTGGGATAAAAGGCTAAGTATTGACTCTTCACTCCCTAGTGGCTTTGCTAGTCCTACAGATGAACTACCTCCAACTCGTATCAAGGAAAGTCACATTTTGGAAGGACTGAGAAAGCTACAGAAGCGAAAAGTGCTACTTGAACCCCCATCGGTGATAACCAAATGGGGTTATAAAGATTGCATGAACTCCAATGAAGGGATATATTCTCCAGGACTTAAGAGCAGCAGCCTCAAGGACTATCCCCCATGCAAACCAGCTGAGAAGAGGAGCCCCTGCAAGGAGCCCCACGAGGCATTTGTTTATGACACAGATTCCCACGATGATGCCGATGAGGACTCTTCCTCCTTACCCTCGCTCCAGGCAGTTCCAAGCCGGGGCTGCAGGCTGCACAGTCGTAAATTAACCCACAGTGTTTCTGACAGCCTATTTGGCTGGGAGCCAAATGGTAAACACTTTTCAGAAGGCACATCCTCAATTTACCCAAGGGAAAGGTCTGAAAAGCTGGCCAGTTGTGCCAGCAAGTGCCCCTTGGAGAGGAAGCTGTGCCCGCATGCGCAGACGCCTCAGGTACGGAGAGAGAGGGAGCCGTGCAACCCTGGTTCTGGCCATGTGGCGCTCAGTCTCCAGCTTTCAGACACCGATGACAATGAAGCCCTCGACGAGTTGCACATAGGTAGCAGTGACGAGAAAAGCCCTTCAGACTTGTCACTGACTGCCGACACTGACAAGTCCATGGAGAATCTGGACATCCTCATGGGATTTGGAAAATCTCAACTTGGGTCTCCTGAAGAGGAGGAAAAACAAGTGCCCATCCCCTTAGAGAGTCGGCCAAAGACATTTAGCTTCATTAAGCAGCAGAGGGTTGTAAAAAGGACTTCTTCGGAAGAATGCATTACTGTCATCTTTGATGCCGAAGACGGCGAGCCCATTGAATTCAGCTCTCACCAGACAGGCATTGTCACTGTTACCAGAAATGAGATTTCCATCAACCAAGCCCCTACTGGACCCAAGGCAGAACGCACTGAACTTTCACCTCAGGGAATTGCTCATTTACAGCCAGGAGCTGCTGCAAGAGACTACACTTTCCTGAAGAGACCTGAAGAGGAAACCGAGAAAAACATTCCAAAAGGTGACACAGATAACATTGCGGTGGCTGGCAATGGTTCCTTCAGCCCCAGGATAGTAACACAAAGTCCTCAGCGACAAAGACCAGGCAAACCAATAATGAATTTGTCATGCCAGAGTAGTTCTAGGTCTTCAGTGTCCATGGATTTCTATCAAAAGCAGAGTATGACAAAAATCCCTGCCAGGGGCAAGGCTTCACCTCAGAAGTCAAAAATAATGGAGCCTGAAGTCTCAGCGAGAGTCCCCTCCTCTGGCCCAGTGTCTCTTGAAAAATCACCAGCCTTAGCTCCCAGGAAACTTTTGCGGTTTAAGAAGACTGAGGGCCCAGCACCCCTTTTTGATTTACATACAGATTCACACATTCCAAAACACCCCAGCCAACTGCCTCATGGCTCCAAAATGTCCAGCAGAAAGGATTGGGTCCCGTGCTCCAAGAGTCAGATTCCAGCGTCACAGTTGCTGCCAAGGTCCCTCACTGAGCCTCGTGATAATGGAGAATCCCTGACGAGGGACAAACACTGTGACTCTGGGCCAGAGGCAGGGGTGAAGTCACCTTCCCCCCCACCCCCTCCAGACAGGTCAGGCTCCCTTCTCGTCAGGCCCAGTTACGACTATTTGCCACCACCCTCATCAGCCAAGCCTGAAACCAGGGTCCCCAGTGAAGCAGCAAGGACTATGTACAAATCCACCCCTCTGAAAGGACCTTCTGCTCCTATTATTTCTTCCAATCAGATCCTGGCAGAAGTGCCGGGGAAGAAACCTTCTGTGGCCTTCAGAAAGCCTATCTTCACTCACCCTCCACCCTCCACAGAAACAGTGATTCAAACCAGATGTTCTGCACATACCCCCTCCAGCTCCTTTGCTGTGATGGCCCCAGGGCCCCCAAAGGTCTCCCCAAAGAGAGGTGTCCCCAAAACTCCACCTCACCAAATGCTTGGGACCACACAAATGGACATTGGGTTACGGACTCCCAAGAATTGTCCTTCGGCCCATGAGCCACTGGAAATCCTGTCCTCCAAAAGCGTGTCTCCAGGAAGAAAAGGACAGCTGAATGACTGTGTCCCCACATCACCTAAGCCTTCCTTCTTCGGGGTGAATGAGGCACCATCATCTCAGGTTAGCAGTCACTCATCATCACCGTCTTCCAAAAGCCATAACACCCCATATGATTGTCCAAATGCTCATGAGAAAGGCCTGAAAACTCGCCTCCCAGTTGGGCTCAAGGTTCTCATGAAGTCTCCCCAGTCGCTCAGGAAAAGTTCCACGGTGCCAGGGAAACACGAAAAAGACAGTCTGAATGAAGCCTCTAAAAGTTCTGTGGCTGGGAGCAAGTCTAAGCCCGAGGACGCCGGGAATCCAGTGAGCCTGGAGACTGTAGCAGATGAAAGAAATGTTTCTCCACTGGGTTTTCAGGCACAAGGCAGGCTGCCTGAAGGGCTTCCCCTAGATACAGGACTGCCAGAGTCGGTAGAAAACAGTGTCCCTGGGACTGATGGAAAAGATGGGGTAGAAAACAAGTCTGTGAAAAGATCCCTCTCCTCCAGTAAGCCACACCTAAAACCAGCCCTAGGCATGAATGGGGCCAAAGCCCGCAGTCAGAGTTTCAGCACTTACTCAGGTGACAAGCCCCCTACACCCCCCATGGAAGGGCCCAGCAAAGTTCGAACTCAGATTATCACCAACACTGCTGAGAGAGGCAATTCCCTCACCCGGCAGAGTTCCTCCATGGAAGGCTTGCCTAAGACCCCTTCTGCCCCCATGTCTGATGGTCTTCCCGGTGGTGGGAGGCCTCTGGGGCATCCCTCCTCCAGGCAAGGCTCCCCCAGGAGTACAGGCAGCTCCAGCAGCCAGCATGGGAGCCCAAGCAAGTTACCTTTGCGAGTCCCTCCCCAATCCGAAGAGCTCCCCACCCCATGTGGAATGGAATATGAGCAGGGTTACGCCGAGGGAGGGGGCCCCACTGAAGCTGTCCCTGAGGAAACAAGCAGCAACCACTACAGATATCCACCCACTCCAACAGACTGCCCACAAGCCCTGAAGAATCCTGGGAGGACACAGCATCCGACCAATTTTGAACCAAGCAGGACATCCAAGCTAGAAACTTCTGGAAGGTGTCCAGATACTTCTACAACCAGGACTGGCGCTGTGAGCCCCGAAGCCCCCCTCTCACCTACAATTGAAGAAAAGGTCATGTTGTGCATTCAGGAAAATGTGGAAAAGGGCCAAGTGCAAACAAAGTCCCCCTCTGTGGAAGCAAAGCCAAAGCCCGGGCCTTCTTTTGCCAGCTGGTTTGGTTTTCGGAGTAGACTTCCAGCTCTCAGTAGCAGGAAAATGGATGTCTCCAAAACCAAAGTAGAAAAAAAGGATGCAAAAGGTTTGGGGTTTGGAAACAAACAACTAAAGTCGGAGAAGAAAAAAGAGAAAAAGAAGCCTGAGTTGCAGCATAAAATAGAAAATGAACTTACCAGGAACACCAAGGTGGCGGAGAATCCAGACAGTAGTTTACGAAGCAAAAATGATCTGAAAACACCGCAAGGCATTTATGACCAAATGAAGTTTGAACCAAGAAATAGACCCAGCCCTGTTACATGTTCCACAAAAGATACATTTATGACGGAACTTTTGAACAGGTAACGTGTTGGCGAAGGGAGGGTGTGAAATGTCAGGGGGTTCCCCCACCCCGAAACAAGGAGAGTTGTTGACTTCCCACACAGTAAACCCCAGTCAAGCATGTTTTCATACAAGCAGAAATGCAGAATAGCAGTCTTTTCTACATTAGCCAGCATTTAAACAATGAAATAAAAGTTAGCAATAAAATGATAATTTAGTCCATGTTACTTTGTTAACCAAACCAATGGTCTTTGAAATTAAAGAATGGGAAGTTTTATCAAGGTTGATAGAAATTCAACCTATACTGGAACCGTGAATGTACCCACATGGCATGAAATGGAAGAAAATTATACATACATTTTAAGGTATGCTGACCTCATTGATTGTACCAAGCAAACGTATACTTAGAAACGTTGCAGAGGTAATTACATTTCCTGCTGATCTTAAGCCAGACTTGTGTTTAGCAATCACTCTTTGGTGGCTTTTATTTTGCTCCCTCCTCCCCCCACCTCACAAGCAGTTAAAAAAATAAAAATAAAAATAAATTATTGTCAAATCTAAAGTGACACACTACTGGAATGTCAGAAGATTTGATCAAGGCCACTGACAAACATTTATCACTCAAAGGTTTAAAGACAAAGAGATACAAAGAGGTTACTTTAAACATTAAAGGATTGGGAAAAGTAGTGATTGAAGAAGAGCAATGTAATTTATCAGAGGAATCACTTTCTACCTGCAGAGTTGATAAGAAAGCAGCTCAACAGACAGAAAGTGGATCAAATAATGTTTCCTGCAGGAGTGTGTTAAAGGGCACCTCCCAGGGCTCCTGTCTCACCAGCAGCTCTGCAAGCACTCAAGGAAACCACAAGAAAAGCATCAAAACCAAAGCCGAGGTGGAAATACCGAAAGGCTCCCTGGTAAGTGCTCCACCCATCCTGGTTCCGAAGTGAACCTGCCTGGGTTCTTTCTACCTTTGCTGATGGAAATGGATGAGCAAGAGATTGGGAGGGGAAGGAAAGTTCCAGAAAAAGGAGAGAAAGCTGGTGACGGCTTCCCGTAGAGAGGTGGCAGTGAGATTGCAAACGGGGCCGCTCCATCTGGTAAGGCTGCTGTTTTAGCTCCCTTTCAGGAGGACAGTGGAACCAGACAGTGCTGGCAAATGACACTGTGATGTCAGCTGTCATCTTCAAATTCTACTCCTGTGCAGGGGATTTGTTTGATGATCTCTTCCTTCATTCCCAGTGATACAAAAAGGAAGGAACATGGTTATGAAAACCAAAAGTGTTAAACAACTGGAGAGAATATTGGCCATTTTGATGATTCAGTTCAAGCACTGTTCATTTTTTTGGAAGTTCTGTCTATGTACCAATTCCTCTCACCTAGACAGGTGTTAAGGCCAAGAAATCTACTTTGCAACTTGACTCCCTATTATGCAGTCTCTTAATTGTGAGGTCCAGAACTCAGGAGGTAATTTCCTTAAAAAAAAAAAAAGGGTGAAAGGGCATTTTCCATTTCCCTAGCACTTGCTAGTTTCAAATAATAGGTTTTTTTTTAAGATTTTATTTATTTATTTGATAGACAGAGATCACAAGTAGGCAGAGAGGCAGGCAGAGAGAGAGGAGGAAGCAGGCTCCCCGCTGAGCAGAGAGCCGGATGCGGGGCTCGATCCCAGGACCCTAGGATCATGACCTGAGCTGAAGGCAGAGGCTTTAACCCACTGAGCCACCCAGGTGCCCCAATAGTTTTGTTTTAAAATTACCTTAAGTTGCACTGAGTCTCCTTACATTCCTTCTGTTCTTGCATAATTGCTTTGGTGATGTTCAGTGTTTCTTTATGTAAGTTTTGAAGCACTTACATAAACAAAAATATTCTTTTTACAGAATTACTATATCCATATATTTTTGTACTGCAATTAAATTTGTAAATCAAATTGTAAAGTATGGTACCTGCTACCATTTTCTTAGGGAAACCTAGTAATTATATGTTTTTGTTTTTGTTTTTGTTTTTTTTCTGGAGTGGGTTAGAGGTGATTTTAGGAATAACAATTGGCATTATTAGTTATTAAGAATTTTATAGACATATTTCAGTTGACAACAAATGTACACTTTTCTTTCAAAGAGCTCCGGACTCTGAGGAGCTGTAGTCTTTTATATTAAACTCAGAAATCCTATGGGAACTATGTTCTTTGCAAAAAAAAAAATTTTTTCTCCCCCCCCCCCTTTTCTCTTCTGGGCTTCCATGGTATCCTCCCTTCTTTGAAAACGTAGATGTCCCCTGCATTATAAAAATCACAAATTATAAGCATATCTAAGACTGCCCTTGTAGTGTCACCGAAAGGAAAGAGAGAGAATGAATGCTTGGAAATGTGCAATATGCCAGAAATTCAATCCCACTGATCTAAAACTTTGATAGCCTGGCAGAGCCCCTTATCGGAGGCACTCAATTTAACTATGCCCCATTTAATATGTTTCTGACAGCTTAGGGTATATCTTCACTTCACAGAAGTACCAAAAAAACAAAGAGACCCTCTGGCTTTTACAGTTTCATTTTTACTTTCTTGTTACTTCCTAATGCTAAAATAATTTCTGTGCTTTTTGTCTCTTGTCTTCAGTCTTTCACAGTGTAGTAATAAGTGTCCTTTGGTCCTTTCAGAATAGCTACAAGAAACACTCTTAATGTTTTCTCTAAAGTACAAAGATTCCCTAACCACCCCAAAATACATAATCAATTGAGATATGCTAATTTTTTCTAGTTAGCTACAAGAGGAAATTAGTCATGCTGGGAAGCTTTTCCCTATAGAGGAATATTATTAACCTGGATAGCTGACCAGCCAGTCTGTCTGTCTGTCTGTCTGTCTTTCTTTCTTTCTTTCTTTCTCTTTTTTTTAATGTAAAATGCAATGTTTTTTGTTTCATCTCTGTAATCATCAATGTGGAGTGGACGAAAATTACTAATTTCAGAGAGGACATTGCCATAGTCTCCTTTGGGACTAGTACAAGACTAGCAGTGAAAACCTATTTATTATATGTTATCAGCTTACACAGGAAGTAAATTAGATGCAAAATAGGATATATTCTAATACCATAGCACATTGATGGGAATACCCATGAACCTCTTAAAATTCAGAGTTTGAGGGAATTTTCCACTACTAGAGCTCAAGGTAAATTTGCTGTCTGCTTATTTTAAACTATGCTGCAAAAGATTCTTCTCATTGTAGTCACTTGGGATAAAAACAAGAACAGCACATAATACATATCGTATGTTGGATTTTTTTTTAATAAAGTCACTGTTCAAAATCTTATATCACAATCTCTTGCCTTTACAAACCAAGACTTTATTTCATTATGAGGGTCCTCAGGGATTTTAATTATTTTAATCTGTGGTGATTATAATACAAAGGTTATTTCCATACATACAGGTATGTATGTAGCTGACCTCCATTTAGTCTGCTACTGATTCTGTATCCATATCCATTTTCAGGATTCCTAGATACATTTTTTAATGCATAAAAATCCCATTAATTCTTTGCAGAATTAAATTTTTTTCTCCTTTCAGAGCCTTAATTAGAGTCTTATATCCCCAGTTAGGCCATCATTTACAGACCACTTAGCTCTAATTTTTGTGTAATTTAGACAAGGGCTATGTTACTTTGTACTTTTACTTGAATTATGTAAAATCATTATAAGAGGGGGAAAGGCATCCCCAGGAAAGATTGCATTGGTATTAAGTAAATAAGCAAGAAAGAAATGCATTCTCTTGCAGCATGTCATAAGTCCTTCCTTCCTGTGGATTCAGATAATTTTGTGGAATGAGAAGTCTCAAGAGAAGGCAGCTCCAGGCTCCTGTTTAACTATCACTGGACAAAATAAAAATTATTAACAAAATTAACAAGATTGTATACTTTCATCATGTGCTGGGAAGAGTTGGCCTTTTCAATATTTTAAATTTTAAATTATGAGTATTTTTTTCTCCCAGCGTCCCATAGTCTGAAAAAGAAAATCACGTATGCTAATAAAAAAGCATCAAATACTATTCCATTAAAATGGTACTGTGGTGATGAAATAGGATAAAATAGTACAATAATTACGCAAATTGTGATCATCTTATTAAGTTCTGCAAAATGTTATAATTTCAACATCCTTAATTGAACAGTTCTGTTCTAAGTGCTATTTTGATGCTAATAAGAAGCATGCATATTTTGCCCTCCTCCTGCAAATTTTTCTAAATGACTAACTTTTCTAAAGGTAATGCCTTCTGGAGTTTTCCTTCCAAAATTACTTCCTGTCTCACTTAGGTTCATTATGTTCTTTTCATTTGCAATAAACTTCGACTGCAAAATGTTGTCTTCTTGGGAAGCAGTTCATGTTAGGATGAGTCAAGGAAGAAAGGTAAGCAGAATTTCAAATGAAGGATGTCCCCAAATGTTGGGTTTAATTCTAAAAGTAATATATAATGTAATATATATAATGTACATACATATATAATATATAATGTACATACATACATTATACATACATACATATGTACATTGTGTGTGCATATATATATATGTATACATACATATATATATATGGTGAATTATTTTCTCCATTTTCCTCCAGGGTCCTTTGTAAGCTCCTTTCTCCCTGCAGTTTCTAATAATAGGGGTTAGTAGAATATAATGGGCACAGTGACATTTAATGGTTTCTTGTTAGAGATCAGTATTTGGTACAGTTTTTGCTTACAAGGGCAGAGCCCAAAAGATGGACAAGAGTTGAAAATGCACCATTACAAGGCACCCAAAGTACTGACAATAAGCTTAAACCAAAAATAGCCAAGAGTTATTGCCTGAGTTACCTGCAACTTCTTACCAAAGAGGATATTGCTTGACATTAACTTGTATCAGTTCCTCTTAGAACAATGGCCTAGAGGGGCATCTGGGTGGTTCAGTGGGTTAAGCCTCTGCCTTCAGCTCAGATCATGATCGCAGGGTCCTGGGATCGAGCCCCGCATCGGGCTCTCTGCTCAGCGGAGAGCCTGCTTCCCCTCTCTCCCTCTCTGCCTGCCTCTCTGGCTATTTGTGATCTCTGTCTGTCAAATAAATAAATAAAATCTTAAAAAAAGAACAATGGCCGAGAAAATTCTATATCTCTAACCACCATTCTTTTCTGAGCCAAACTTCTTGATTTTGTGAAAACTCTCATCTTTGAAGTACTTTGTCTCATGAAGATTGTCCCAGTTGTCTCTATCTTTGGCAAATTATTAACCTTGAGTTGCCAGCCCCTTTGTCCCAGGAAAGTTCCCACAACCTCTCACCAATACCCAGCCACTGTGTGATCAAGAGTGAAAATTAATTTTAAGTCAGCCTATGAAAAATGTAAATAGTAAGGGGAATCTACTGTCAAAATAAATTATGCCCCTTATTTCCACAGGCAAATGGATTTCTTTAATAACTGCCTTTAATTGAAATCTATTTGTATAGATAATTAGAGCCAACAAGTATGCCATTCTAAGGCACTTCCCCATTTGTCATTCCTTTGCTGATTTTTCACCCATCTTCTTCGGATTTTCGTGTCATGGGTCATCTGCTCCTCATGGGTCATCAGCCCAGAAACCTGAAAGAACTAGGGGCCTTTCCTCTGATAAGTCCCCAGAGGCCATATTTAGCATTTGCTGTTAAGCAAATAGAGCCCTAGGAAAGTTCTGACAAGCAGCTGACAGGTAGGACTATAGGATAGCTTTTTTTTTTTTTTCTTTCCTCAATATGATACTCGGAGAAAGGTGGTAGTTAAGTTCCACAAATGGATTAGGGAACCAGAAGGGAAGGGAAGCAGAGAATTTAAACACAAACACACACACACACACACACACACACACACACACACACAGACACAGACACACACACACACGCAGAGTCTCTGAAAATTTTTGCTACTCTTGAATAAAAATAAAATTTATGTATACATGGAATACTGCCTACATATCTAACTGCCAGACACCAACAGAAAATAGTAGTTCTTTGGAAGGTTTTGGAAGGAGAACTGTGACAATATGGCAAACTCTGAAAAATTTAATTTTGACAATGAATAGGGGCCAGAAATGCCCACTCTAAAACCGAAATCCTCTGTGACCTTGAAGAGATCACTAACACTGTATGAGCCTCCTATCCTTTATCTGCAAGATGAGAACCTGATTTTTAACTATTGGATTCTTTAGTTTAGAGTCTCACAGACTAATAGGAAGGATGATTCCCCGATAAGCCAGCAGTTGAGCAGGGGATACCTTCAAGTTTAAAATAGATCAGTGTTGGGCACCTGGGTGGCTCAGTGGGTTAGGCCTCTGCCTTCGGCTTAGGTATTGATGTCAGGGTCCTGGGATCAAGTCCCACATTGGGCTCCCTGCTTTGTGGGGGGCCTGCTTCCTCCTCTCTCTCTCTCTCTGCCTGCCTCTCTGCCTACTTGTGATCTCTGTCAAATAAATAAGTAAAATCTTTAAAAAAAAATAGATCAGTGTAGAAAAACCTAAAGGAAATACTGTTTTACATAACAGGTAAGAGAAAACATGAGACATGTTTTCATAAGTGTTGGTATGGGCTGAGAATATAGAGATTTTCTTGATGTCTCTCTAAATGAGGATGGACATTTCATGTTGTCTTGTTAATAGAAATGTAGGTAGTTTGGGATCCCTTTGTCGGTGGGTCTTTTGATAGCCTTGTCACAAACAGGTCACTGAGCTACACAAACTTTGGAAGGCAAGTAAGTAGCATGTTAGCCTTGCTCATGCTCACAGTGCTTTTCTATTCTGCTATCCATAAATGTCCACTACCAAAGTGTCCACATACTCGATGAAGTCTCCCCCCAACCCTTGCCCCATTCCCCAACTTTCTTCCTCTGGACATGCCAAAAAACAGGGAAGTGCCTGCAGAGCAGAGAGCTGATGGGGGAAAGAACTGATGAATGCGGCCTCTGGATGTTCTATCCTTGGTCTCTCCTTGTGGGGCTCAGGAAGGCTTCTCCATACTCTCTTCAGTCTACCACCTTCTGGCTCTCAGCACATCCAGAAGAAGCACCAATTACATTCTGATATTGGAACCGAACTTATAAAATATAAATAATTGGTCTTATTCCATTAGATATGAAAAATAGGTAAAAAGTCAAAAGCTAAATCTAGCTCAAGGTCAGTATGCAACTGTATGAATTTCTATATTGCGAGTATGAAATAAGAGTTTCTTGGCATTCAGCTCAAGCTCCTGAGCAAATCCACTGGCGGCTTCTAATGTCTGTGCCTAAGCAGAACCCCACTGCATCCAATGCACGGTTCACATCATTATCACTGGCTTCCCAGGTGACCGATGGGGATGTATTTTAAGAGAGTGTTTTAGGGTCATTCTACCAACGACCACAAGCTGTCTTGAAATTGATGCCAAGTCCACTGGCATAGTCAAAGGAAAATTTGAGAAAAACAAAGTGCCCACAAATGAACACAAATCTGCAGTCAGTTTTGCTGAGTTTGAATCCTGGTTCCACCACCTTGGCAATTACTTTTCTGTTTCTTCAGGAGGTGGAGGCTAACAGTAGCATCTGGCCTGTTTTCTGGGGATTTTGAGATCACAGGCGTGAAAATTGTAATTGTGTAATACTGAGTAATCCGTAGTAGTTCAGAGTTTGACTTTTAAATAATGGTTGTACTGGTCGCATTGTTGCTACCACTGCCACTAGATTGAGAAGGAAGGGACATGAGTTTTAATCCCAGCATTTCCACTTACAATATGTTGAAGGAAACTTGCTGGATCTCAGAATTCTCATTCATAAAATACTGTGACTTATTCAGGTCTCTATAGAGTTCTGCCGAGTGCTAACCCATTCAGCATCTGGATATTTCAGCTGAATAGAAGGGGAATGTTTTTGACCTAACAAATTGATATAAATGTGTCACTGCTCTAGTTCACTAAGTATACATCACAGTCACCTTATGTTTCTTCATAGAAAGAACAAAAGAAATCATTTTCTTAGAGAGTTACATTCCGGGAAAGGGTCAGGAGATCTAAGTATATTTCTTTCTTCTTATTAAAATAACTTGTGGTAGAAATCACTGTCTCTGGAGGAATTATATTTCCTTTGACTTTAATTTTCCCTAACAGCTCTGTGTTATTGACTTTATTAAGTCTTAAAAGCCAAAGCTGTATCTTTAACATCTTATGGAGAATTAGGTACCCTGTAAATCCTCATTTCCAGGTCTGGGGTTATGTTTCTGAAAATATACTCTTGCTCTAGTAATTAAAATTTGTGGTACAGCCAAGTGATAGAGTAGGGAAAAGTAGAATGAAGAAAATATCTATGTGTGTATATATACATCTATGTGTGTGTATACATAGAAGAACACACACATACACATTCACATATATGTATGTACAGGTGTATGTGTTTACACATATGTGTGTATATATATGTGTGTTGTGCGTGTATACACACCCACTCACACATACCCACATTTGTTACAGAATGAACCATCATTCTGATTATGAACAATCTTATTTCAAATAACAAATAAGAACTTACAGTATTTTCTTGTTGCTGCAGATAAAAGAAGCAAGTGTGAGCCTGCAGGAGGATGAAGATACAGTTGCAGATTCCACGTTTCAGAGCCACATCATAGGTAAACATTTACATCTTGGTACATCTTTATGGGTGATACTTTCTGAACGTGACCTTCTTTCAGACACAGTGTGTTCCTATAGAGCGTGTCTCACACCTAGCCTCTATGAGGACTCGGTTTTAACTCCTTCTTTTTAAAAAATATATTATTTATTTATTTGAGAGAGAGAGAGCACAGGGGGAGGAAGGGAGAGGGAGAGAGAGAGAGAATCTCAGGCAGACACCACGCTCAGTGTGGATCCCTGCGTGGGGCTCTAGCTCACGGCCCTGCGGTCATGGCCTGAGCCAAAACCAAGAGTCAGAGACTGAACCTGCTGTACCACCCATGCGCCCCAAGAACTGGGTCTTAACTTCTCACACATGGTTATTTTTATCTTCTCGAACATTGGAAGCTACCATAAAGTAAGTAGTTCAAAACCAGACCCATCAAGAAAACATCGGTGTTTTCAAAGCAACACACTGCAGACGGATGCGAAGCAAGTCCTTGTGGACATGAAAGGGGAATAACACTGAGTATAAAGAACTTCTCTGGGGACAGCAGTCGACTTCGAGCCCACCCAGTGTCTATAATTGTCTCAGGAAGCATTTACCTAACTACCATTGGTTAGAAGTGAGGGACGGTAGCTTTTTTAAGTTGAACTTTTTTTTTTATTAGAGTGTGTTTTACACACAGAACCTAACGACTTACTTTCTTCATCATTTCTGGGAGGACCCTGAGTGTAAGTAGTCCTGTTTCTGGAAGAAGTTTGATTTGTCAACTCCTTCTTGAAACTGTGCATCAGCCTAGATTGAAGGGACTCGGCTTCCCGACACAGGAAGACTTGCTGACCCTTTGCTGACCTGTTTTCAGCAGCCAGGAGGCAGCTGGTGACAGAGTAGTTGTCTGTGACTGTGACCCTTGTCAGGTGACGGAAGAGGTGATACCTTCAGCTGTTCTGGGCCACCGTGGATGGTTGCAGAATTTGTTTTTCCTCAGGCTCTAGGAATTGCTGTGCGTGGAAGCATGCTGATTATTTAGTATTGCACAAGACAATGAGGCATGATGGAGTAATTTCTACCAACCACAACCGGGTACAGCAGTTAATAGTGAATTCCACATTCGAGGTCATGACAGCCCCCTTCTCCCCCAGACTTCTGGTTTCTGCTCTGGTGAGTGTCCACCGCTTCTGTCCCTTCAGCTGCCAGCTCTGAGCCCCTCACCACTCTTGGAGCCTTGCTGGTACACTCTGGGCCTGGATTTCTTGAATACACAGAAGTCTTCTCCAAACTCTAATTTACAGTTTATCTCAAAGAGTTATTGTACCCTCCGCACCTTAATGAGACTGGCACACCATTATTATTCTTTTCATTTGTAATTGAGGATACAAAAATCTTAACACACAGCTGAATGAGTGCAGTCTGAACAAGATTATTATTCCAAAAAGACATCCTTTATTATAGTCATCAATGTAAAATGCTTAAATTGGTATCAGTTGTGTATCATTAGCTGATACGCAAGTTAAATACGGTTAAAAACCTTCAAACATGACACTATGTAAAGCCCCACTGAATCATCATTTTCCCATAATGAGGTGTTCCTGGGCCTATGAAATAACATATATAAAGTTAGAAGCTGAGTGTTTTTCAAAAGAACTACAGTAATCTATTCTTTCATAGACTTCCAGTTTTTTTTAGATTTGCATTATTCGATGTGATAGCTAGTAGACATAGGTGGCTATTTCAGGTTCAGTTTCAATTAATTAAAACTATAGATAATTAAAAATTCAGTCCTCCATTTGCACTAGCCACGTTTCAAGTACTCAGTGGCCACATATTCATGGTAGTCTGTATGAACATTTCCATCATCACACAAAGTTCCCTTGGAAAGTGCTGCTTTCGATTACTCTCAGGGAAGTAAATTTGGACCATGTTTCTGATAGCAGGATGACTTGGTCTGCACACAATGTAGATTTTTCTCCTCAAACTAGGGGAGAACTGTATGATAAGCTGCTGTTGGCTACAAGTGAAACAACAACAACAAAACTGCCAGCCATTTTACGTAAGTAATGAAGTCATTTAATCATGTTACACAATTAAAAATCTGGAGGAAAGTAGATATGAAAGAAGGCTAGTAGCTCAACGATGTCATCAAAAGCCCTGGCTTTATGTCCTCATCTCTGTTGCCTTTGGTTGCAGATCGATTCCTGACACTCTAGGCATTCCATTTACATTCAAGGCACGAAGTATAAGGAAGAATAAAAGCTCCTTCAGGATCCACCCCATAGATTCCATCTTTCATGGCATTGATGAGAACAAGATCATGAAACCAATCCTAGCTGCAAAGGAGGCTGGGGAAGTTCGTATGTTGCTTCTATTTATTGCATGAGATAGCAGGGAGAACATGGTTGAGAATATTCCCTAGGTTAACCAGTCAATAAGATCACCAAAGCCAACCTTCTAAAACTTCATCCATTTCTTTTTTTTTTAAGATTGATTTATTTATTTATTTGACACAGAGAGAGAGACAGAGTTCACAAGTAAGCAGAGAGGCAGGCAGAAGGGGAGAGGGAAGCAGGCTCCCCTGCTGAGCAGAGAGCCTGACACCGGGCTTGATCGCAGGACCCTGAGATCATGACCTGAGACGAAGGCAGAGGGTTAACCCACTGAGCCACCCAGGCGCCCCAGACTTCATCCATTTCAAGACTGAATGAGGCTCAATAGATCAAGTGGTTGTTTTTTTTTATTCCAGAAGAATGGCTGAGAATATATTTTTAGCACCCTGATAAACCAATATTCTTCATTTTGTCTAAACAAAGTGTTGTCACATAGCCTCACAATATTATATAACCATAGAATGTTTTTCCATTCACAGTAACTGAGCAAATCTAAATATATTATACTTCTATCCAAATATCAACTAATGTCTGTCACAAAAAAGAATAATCAGAAAATTTGTGAACCTTAATGTTTGCATTTCTGTGGTTAAGGATAATCACGTTGGTTTAAACAAAATGTTATGAGTTGATTACAAGACAAGATATTGTTAACTAAGCCTGCTCTATATTAAAATTCAAGATTCATGAATTAAGTAAAATAATACAACTAAATTTTTCCTTTAAAATCACCCTAATAAATGTCAGACTTCCATGTTAATAAGCAGCAAGAAAATGACTAGCCTAGCCTAATAGAAATCTTAACACAAATGATCACAAACCCCATATTTCTAATTGTTCTTTCCTGCTATTTAACTGTAATAGGTTCACCCTACATATTATATTAATTATCTAATAGGATTAAATGATCAGTGGAAATTAATTCAAATAACACTTTCTTATTAAAAACACCAGCCAGTGAGAGTATCAAAAATAATTGCCTAAGCAGAGGCAGAGGATCCAGAAATTCCTATAAAGAGGAGAAAATGTCTTTTGAGGAGTTTGAGGAAGAAGCCAAGCAGAACTGAATGATATCCAAGAAAACAAGGATTCATGGTAGGTAGATGCTAGGAAAGTGGAGGATGCATGTTATTTGCTTCAAATTTTAAAGAGGTACAAACAAGCTGTCCAATGACCCAATGGGCAGATACGCCAGTGCCCCATAGGGTCATGAAATCTGTTTACTCTCCCATGTTGTCTGGGTGCCTTCTTAGTCTTTTCCAAAGGAACCCTTCTGGCTCTTCTCACCAAGGGAGAGGATGACAAAGGGCATGGTCTAGCCCCGAATCTGGCTTTCTTTGGGGAATCTCTGTGGAGTTGCCTTGGTACTCTCTTACCCATTTCGGGAATTACCTCCCAGGGATCTTTCTGGGGTCCAGCCAGCAACTAATACATTATGCAGGAAGATAATAGGTGCTCAATAAGGACCCCCCTGTGACTTAATTATTAGACCATACACCAGTTTATTCCCATCATCCCATTTCATTTTCTTATTCCCTGTTCTCTCTAGACTCTAGCTAGCTAATCTGCTAAACTGAGTCATGTCCACATTGGTGGAGCAGTAGATTAAGCAGGTGATTTTTCAGGTCACATATTTGCATTATAACAAAGACTCAAGAAAAGTTTTCCCTCTAGTTAAGAGGAGCTCTTGAAACTTTTTTATTCAAGTTTCAGGCACTCGCATCAATGGTTTGAGCAAATTATAGGTTGAGGAAGAAAGGACAGAATCAACCTGACTTCAGACACTGAGTAACACAAGAAGCAGTGCCAGGGAGGAAAGTCATTTTGTCATATAAAAGTGCTTTTGAGAGATAGCCTGCCTGAAAGCGAAGAAGTGGGACAGCACTGTGTTGAGTAAATAGAGGAGATTCACAGAACCAGGTACAATCTCCATTTCACATCAATGTAATTCATAGACTTTGTTTTCCTAACCATTTCACACCCAACCATAAAGCATTGAATCTACGTAGCATTGTGCCAAGTCTGGAGTTTGATAGAGGCAGAAAGGACAAAAGAGTCACATGCCGCATAGTTACTATTGTCACAGAATCTGTAGATCAGATTCCAGTGGAGGTCAATGAAGGCAGCAGCTTCTTCACCCAACAGAGGAAAGAAGTCCTAGCCTGATGTCAAAATGTCTCCAACTGTGGTTCTTAGGATGGAAAGAGAAGGTTTCACAGACTCTTGATTCAAGAACCTCAGTTACATGGAGACTAAGAACCAGGACCTGGATGTTTATCTCATCCACATGGAAAAAGCTTTGAAACCTCCTTTTTTGTATTAATATTAATGACCTAATACCATATGGTCAACAATTGTTATCCATACATAGATTCTATGGTTTGAATTACCCAGACCACAGTTATTTTAAATCCAAGACAGGATTTCCATAGTTATTAGTACCACTAGTGTCAAGTTCAGATCCAAGTGAATGAAACCCCAGAGTACGGTGGTTTAAATAAGAACAGAAATTTCTTACTGCCACACAGGACAGTCCAGAGGAAGGTGATCCAGACTGATAGTCTCTTCCTATGTTGTCCCTCTGGTTCATATGTTTTTCATTCCCAAGGTTACTTCATTTGTTCAAGATAGCTATTGAAAAACCATCCATTTCCTAACCAGCAGGAAGAAGTGATATAGTTCAGCCTTTTATAAACACTTACCAGCAGTTGACCTATCCCTTCTGCCGTTGGTCAGTACTTAGTACATTGGATGGGAAACATGCCAGGCAGGAGGCCATATGTCCAGAATAAAATACAAAAACAAAAAGAAAACCTCGACGAGGTTCTCTGGAAGAAAGGAAGAACGGCTTTTAGAGAACATGTACCAATATTAGCCAGCAGCCCACCCTTTACCAAGACTACCTCCTTGGTACAACAAACACACACAAACTTTCACCACCATTTAAGAAAACCACAAAAAATAAATTAGAATCATTTTTGGAAAAGATATAATTAATTCTAATGATAGATGCCTAGTTTTTGTCTTGCATGACCTGAATGACCACTTCCTATTAACATATTTTACCTTGAGTTACTTTTTGAGAAAATGTACCAAAATTGGATTAGTTTGCCACCACATTTATGAGTAATGTATACTTGGTCACCCACAAAGTATGTAGAGGTTCAAATAAATCTTCTGTGTAATATAATGCATCTAGAATTTTCCTTTCTCTAGAATGACAGTCAATTTTCCTTTGTCTAGAATGAAATGTCTAGTACCAGGGCTTCTGCTACTGTAGCTGCCAATCAATTAACATTCTTGATAATTATCTGTCTTACTTCAAGAATATTATCAATCTCCGACACTGAAAAAATTTGAAAAAATTTAGAAATTTAATGTATATGGAATGACATTCATACTAAAAATAAAATTAAAACATATCTTAGAAGCTTGGTCAGACTTTTATAGCTTCTTTACTAGAAGGCTATTCAAGTCAAATGTTGTATCTTGAATAGTGTACTGACATGCTTAGGCTTAATTGAAGGAAAGGTGAGCTATTGATGAAAACAAAATTATGTTCTGCTGACTCCTAATAGACTGGCACTGAATGGAAAACTACTTAGATAATAAGGCCTATGGATAAAGAATAGGATTCAGTAGTTTACATTATTTGGATTTCATATTAATACTTCCTAGGATGACGCTATTTCTGTGTTTCCAAACATAGAAAATGACATCTAAGAGGTATTATAAAGTAACAGCCTGGGAAAGGAAACTTCACCTGACTACAGGGAGTTCTCCCATTTTTTTTTAAGATTTTATTTATTTATTTGACAGACAGAGATCACAAGTAGGCAGAGAGGCAGGCAGAGAGAGAGAGGAGGAAGCAGGCTCCCTGCTGAGCAGAGAGCCTGATGCGGGGCTCGATCTCAGGACCCTGAGATCAGGACCTGAGCTGAAGGCAGAGGTTAAGCTGAGGCTTAACCCACTGAGCCACCCAGGTGCCCCGAGTTCTCCCATGTTTTAACTGCAAGTGACAAACTTCAAAGGGGAAGCTTTGCATCTGACAGCCTGAAATCTAAATTCCACCTGTCACAAAATAGATCCATGGAAATAGGACCTTGTGGTTTCTTCAGACCAAGGACTGAAGTAGTAATATTCATTTTCATCCACTGACTGTCCATTCTGTGCTAAACCTTGTGCTTGGGATGTCACATGTCATCCCTGTCATCCTCCTCGTTTGTTTGTTCGTTCCTTCCTCTGTGGCTGGTTCTCTGTTCTTGTCATCTGTTGACTTTCTCTTTATATGTACTTTCCTCTAACGACCAGAGATAGTCACTAGGTAAGTCTTTGGTAGAGACTTCTGTCTGTGAGCATACTACAGGCTTGTCTATGACTCCCTTCCTCTGTTTTTGTTTCTTTGTTTTGTTTTGTTTTCCCTTGAGATAGAGAGCTGCAGACTTGGAAAGATGAAAGTATGGCTTTTTTTTTTTTTTTTTTTTTTTACCTCCTGTAAAGTATTTGCTCCTATAGTTTGCACCAGGGAGCTGAGTTCTACTTGGGTCAACAAGCCTCTATAGTGTATCTTCTACAAGCCACGACCTGTGTTAAATGCTGGAGATAGGGGATGAATAAGACACAGTACATGTACTCTGTGAACTGCAGTCTAGTAGGGAGACAGAAAAGCAAACAGATGATTCTGATACAATGTGATCACAGACAAGATTGAGACACATTCTGCATACATCTGAGTGTATGGAATAGGTGTGGAATCCAGCTTTGGTAAAGCCAGAAATGTTGGTTTTCATTTGTAAGGAAAAGACAAGAGTGAGAGAATAAGATATGGAAGTTAAAGAGAATTTTCCATTTATGCCAGTGGTTCCCAAACTTTGCTACACATCAGAATTCCCTGGGAGGTCCTTAAATATGCTGATGGCTTGGGTCATACCACGTAAAAATCACAAGCTCTAGGGATAGGAGCCATCTTTTTAAAGATCCCCAGGTGATTCTAGTGGGCAGCAAAGTTTGGGAATGACTGTCCCAAGTGTTAGGATTTTATCAGCAAAGGGAATGGGAGATGTCTTTCAACTGAAGGCAAGAGCATAAGCAAAGGCCTGGAGATAGGAATGTGGCATACTTCAACAGAGAGGAGTCAGTGGAAGACAGCTTGGCTGGAGTAGAGAGTAATTTTTGAGGATAAGGTACAGATAGAGTTGGTTTTGTGGAGACCATGAAAGCCAGGCTTAGATGTTTGAACTTTAGCCTACAGAACAATACACAGACTGTGGAGATTTTTAATGGAAGACTAACGTGATAAAAAGTGGCTAATCGCTATGATGCTCATGTTCCAACTTTTCAAATCAAGGCACATTTTTATTTTCTCTCATTTATCCTCGGACCAATCAAATGCAGTATAGTCAAATGTGCCATATTGTTTCCTCCTGTGTGGTGCCGTGATGAATAGAATCATGTATTTATGTGAAAGGGTGGATATCCAGGAAAACTTAAGGATTTCCAAAGGGCTCTCTGCCCCAAAAGATCTCTCCTGGTAGCCTGTTAGGGTGTATCTGAATTTTATAAAGCCTATTGCTTTATAACACAAAGTTGGAGAATCTGAAATAGATGTTCAATGGCTTCTTTTTGTACAGTTCCCTCGATGTCTCAGAAGGCAGTTAATTCACTTGAAGTAAACCTAAGGATGTGTGTGTACCTTATGGCATGGTGAGGAATAAATAGGTAGGGGTCAAAACAAAGTCAAAGAACAGGGTGCCTCAGCCGCAGAAAGCTGCCCAATGTGACAGAAAATTCTGAAAGAAATAAGATGATGGCATATATTACCTTAATATCTACTACCCATTAAAAGCTTTCTTAATGCTGGGCCCTAGCCAAAATGTTTTATGTATGTTGCCTTGTTTTATCCTCAAAGCAACCCCCCCTCAAGTTACTTACTAAGGTCATCCTTTGCAGTAGGGAAACAGATGTTCTGAAAAGTTACATACTCTGCTCAGCACTAGGACTGCTATGGAGTGGAGCCAGCATCCAAACCCAGCCTAGTCCAGAGCTGTGAAGTAAATAAACCCCTGAGAATGCTAAATGATGGCCAGGTTCTTTTCCGGTCACCTTGCAGCCACCACAGTTCAAGAATCCTTTTAGCGGATCGCTTGGTCAGGAGTTGCAAACTCAGATAATCCCCTGGGTCAAAGAGTGAGACAGGCCCAGACCTGACACACGCAAGCGTATATTACATGAGTGATAGGTGTTTTGAGGAATGCAGAGAATATGACCCACCTCAGGGGAGCAGCTCCTTGTCAATTCAAGTTGTCACTGTAGAAGGCTGGTCCTATGCGACCAAGTCTTTCCATTTTTCACCAGAAGCCAAAAAGTATAGATTTTTTATGTGACATATGATACATTTTAAAATGTGGGCTCAATTGTAAAAAGCAAATCTTCAGAGACGTTCCTTTATCCGGCAATACTTCAAATTAGAATTTCAAAGTCCTTTCCCAGAACTTCACATCTAAAAGTATAAAATATAATATGAAAATATACATATTTTTCTTAAATGCATGGTTGAGCTGCCTACAAGGAATGTGTCAGAGGCATGGGCAGCAAGAGAGCTGGAATCCTTGGTCGGGTGGTGGAGAGGTGGCAGGGGCACAGAGTGCTATAACCAGCATTTGCCCATGGGGTATGTACTAGTCTCTGACGACTTGGGACCAGGGTGACTACCTGTCCTCGTTTGCCTGGACTCTCTTGGTGTTAGCACTGAAAGTCTCTCTGGCCTAGATGACCCAGGACAATGTCACCCTCCCTGGAGCCTGGTGTTAAGGAGCTAAACTGTTGACACAATGAAAGCATAATAGGGCCTCAGCAGGGTGAGGTGTTAGCTCAAAACAC
Source organism: Mellivora capensis (assembly GCA_004024625.1). NCBI lineage: Eukaryota > Metazoa > Chordata > Mammalia > Carnivora > Mustelidae > Mellivora > Mellivora capensis. The sequence continues at coordinate 23,534 of PISX010004496.1, read as the reverse complement.
ATCCCTTCCCCACCAGCATCAAGCTGGATTCCCAAGAGCAGTGGCAACAAACCCAGAGGAAGACTTCAAGCATAATCTCCTAACTCAGTCTCAACACAGTCTTAACTCTAGCTGAAGAGGCGGTTGGGGGGCATGGGGGGATTAAAAAGAAAAAAGTCTCCTCTGAAAATTCTAAATCCTTGGCTCACACTCCTTTGGTTCAAGGCACTAATTCAGTCTCTGTGTCCCTTAAACCCCCAAGCTTGAATTTTTTTTTTAAATGTTCTGAATTGTGCTTTTAAGTACTATAGAAAAGAAACTGGAAGAGGGAACAGTTGAAACATGAATGGCAGAATATTAATATCTTTTGAGCTGGGCAATCCCACTGTTTGAGAATATTTGAAATGTATCATAATGAAAAGTTTTAAAAAATGCAGACTCATGTTGATAGTGCTTGCAGAAATACAGCAGAACCCAACTCAATCCTCTCTTGATGCAACCACTCTGAATTTCACACAAAGTTCCAAGAAAGATGAACTCACAATAGAAAATCACTAAAAAGAGGAAACAATGACTTTATTAGCAAGTGGCAGGAAAAAAAGAAGACAAGCTATAGAATAAGTCCACAAAGACTGCAGAATTGGGAATTATCCAGTAGAGAATATAAAATAAAAATACTTGATGTATTTAAAGTTAACATAAGAAGAAATGAACATTAATAAAGGAACAAACAAATAAACAGTCTGGTATCAAAAAAGAATGCAATAGAACTGCAAAAGATTAAAAGCTGTTAGTATTGATTACCGCTGATGAGAGCATTATTCAGCTGAAAGACAGAGTTGAACAATTACAGAAAATCTGTCACAGAGAATCAAGGGGGCGGATAAATGAAAGAGAGGGTAAAATAATTAAGTAAGAGGTGATAAAATCCACATGTAACTAATTGTATCTCCTGAGAAAAGAAATGGAATGAACAGGGTAAACATAGTATTAAAAGAATTAGTGACTAAGAATTTGCAGAATTAAAGAAAGTTACCAATCTTTGGTTTCAGGAAGCCAAATTAGTTACAGGCAAGATAAATAAAAGGAAATCTACACATTAAGATAGTAATTTTATCTCCTTTGGACATATACCCAGAGGAGGGATTGCTAGATTATAGGATACCTCTATTTAGAAATAAAACCACTATCTCAAAGAGATATCTGCATATCACATTCATTGCTGCATTCTTTCCAATAGCTAAAATATAGAAATAATCCATGTGACTATCAACAGATGAGCAGATAAAGAAATTGTGGCATGTATATGTGTGTGTATTTGTGTGTGTTGCATATATAACACACATATATATTGCCTTTTAGTATTCATTTTTATTTGTATACTTTATCACATTGTTGTTTAATTTGTACATTATACAAATAGAATCATACTTTATATATTCTGTTACATTTGGCATTTGGCATTTTTAATTAACATGATTTCTGCGATGAGCCTATAATGGTACATGCTGCTGGTGTTGATTAATTTTTACTGCTGTATAGTATTCCATAGCATAAATGTATCAAAATTTATCCTTTCCACTTTTGAAAAACATTTGGGTTGGTTTCCATTTTTTGCTATTGTGACAATGTTGCTATGGTCAGTGTGGCATATAGTCCCTGATGTACTTGCCAAGAGTTTTTGAAGGGCCATGTCTTTTAAAATTGTTTCACTAATATCCACAGTAATAAAAGTTTACAGCATAAACCAGTACAATTCTGGACACGTGGCTAGACATAAATATAATCAACATGTCTTATTTTTTTCTATGAAAACAAAAATAATGTACAAAGTTGATGAGTAACATGAAATTCAACAACAGTGTGGTTGTCCTATGGCGAGGTAGTAGGGAGAGAAGGATATGACCAAAGAGGAACACAAGAGTGGCTTAAAAACACTGTATTTGTTATTAAGGTGGGTCATGGGTGTTTATTTAAATAAGTTTACTTGTTGTACACACTCCTATATTTATAATATGTTTTACAATTTTTTAAAGATAAAAATTAAAGTACTATCCAAAGCAAAACACAAATATACTTTGGCAAGTATATCTGTGGGCTGAATGGGCCATCCTGTTTATCCTTCTGATACATCCCTCACCCGCCCCATACCCACCTACCATCTGGCTGGCCCATTGGCATATCCAGATGAGAGACTGGCCAGGAGGAGAAGGAGAGGGGAAGAGGGGAAACAGCCCTGACCACCCATATAGTTACCCATCATCAATTCTGAAGCATACTAGGTGTCAGAGGAGTAAGTTAGAAACAGAGATTTTGGGCAACTCTGAAAGTTTTATCTTTTTTCTCCTCCATATTACCACAGATAATTCTGAGTTGACCACATGTTATGAATTGGCTCAACAGTCTGTGCCTTAAGTGTTGTAAAAGCCAGCAGTTCTAAACTATTCCCATGAAGGGAATGAAAAACTAGTGACTGAGAAGTAACAGTGATTTGAGAGGAAGGAAGAAGGAGGAAGAGAGGGAGGGAAGAAGGAAGGAAGGAAAGAAAGGAAGGAAGGAAGGAAAAGGGAGAGGAAGAAAAAGAAGGAAAAGAAGGGAAGGAGGAAGAAGGAAGGAAAGGAGGGAGGGAGGAGTAAAAAAGAAAAGGCTTGCCAGGAAGGAGCTTGTAGATTTTCAGAAGCTTGGAAGGCACTGTCCCTCCTGTAAAACTTCAGTCTTATATACCTAATGAAAAACCACCTCAATTAAGGTTATCCGCACACTCACTCTGCTGGGAATCCCAGTGATACATTCATTAAGTCTGGTACATTGGACAAATACCGTAGCGCTAAGGAGGTATAGAGTGCTAGAATGATAGATCAGGTGAGGGCTGTGGCGCACTGTAGAGACGAAAATTGAGCTGTATGTTGAAATATGCAACTAAGGAAGAAATGTAATCTTGGGAACAGGGTGCTCTTGACTTGAACAAATCCATACTCAAGAGACATCCTAGAGAAGAGAATAGGATGTAGAGAAAGGAAAGCATCTCAGTGAATCTGTTACAACATGGAGCCTTTTGGAACTCTTTTTAATGAGTCATACATGTGTAAGTAGGGCTTAACTGTTTGAGAGAGAAGCCTTCATTTGTGAAAATGGTAGCGCCTGAGAAAGTAACTTAACAACGTCAGTGTTAATTTCTTTCATCAGCCCATTGACAGAATTTGAGAAGAGTCATTTAGCAATCATCTTATCAGTGGTCCAGTACCTCTCTACTCACTTTGCACAGGATCAGATAAAAGGATGATGTTTGCTTTATCTTCGGTTTGCCACCCTGGCACAGCTAAAAGCTTTTCGGGAAGGGAGAAGAACAAACTGAGAGGTTACCAGGTTATGAAACATTGTCACAGCCAAGCCAGCAGCACTGAATCAATTTCCAATATGTTTCTTCTGTAGCTAAAACCTATACCCTGGAGATGTTATTGTTTGATTATAAAAGCGGGAGGAATTTGAAGAGAGACTTTCATGCTTCCTTGATAAACAGTCTCTGTCTGTAACTCGATTGTGTCAACTCCCAAATGGAGGGGAAATATGCTTTAAGGTGACTCTCTGCCCATTTGAAACTCAGCCCTGTGTTCTGCCTTCGGAGCCCATTTGGAAGGAATCCTATGTGTATAAGAGCACATTTGGAGTGGGCATCGGCTGTCCTGCCTCTGCAGGAGTGGATTGCATTTCCAAGGGTGTTACCTCTCCTCGCCACTGACCCAGTCATCGGAGTGTTTCCCTGATGTCAAAAGTATTTGTGTATAATTCTGCTTCATGACAGATCTCTTTCCTATGTAACTCATAACTTAAAAATATAAAAGCACTTCTCAGACACTGGGTAACTATTGACTCCGATTTTAAAAGAAGAAAAGTGGCAAGGAGGAGGCAGTCCTGAGGAATGAATGGAATCAGAGTCCAAAGCCCAGTTTGGGATGTTATGACCTAGTACAAAAGGCTGCATCTCTCTTGTTTCCTCAACCATCAGATGAAGGATTTATTTTAGATGTTCTCTAATGTTTGGGGGGTTTTTGTTGTTGTTCCTGGCCCAACTTCTAATACTCTTTGAGGGAGTGGATGTATCCCTGAATTTCAAGATGCCTGTCCATGTTGAGATCCCATGTCTCGTGAATCTAAAAAGATGGGGTTTCAGTTATTGGATCCAAGTAAACTCGAAATTGGCAAAATGAATTCGATGAGTTCTGGGCCAGTCTTCAGCATCATCATCTGTAACAATAGCATCACCACCATGCATTTACCTAAAGTTTTGCATTATTTTAGCGTGCTTCCATGGATCCCCTCCGCAAGCTCCCAGCCAGGGGTTTGCAGTCACATAGACCTATGCTCCAGATTCCATGGTTCCACTTTGCCACCCAACAGATGCTGTGATCTTGAACGAGCTCCTGAATCTCTCTAAGCCTCCATTCCCTCATCTGCCAAGTGGGGGTAACAGAAAGACATACCACGAGGTGGAGTTATGAGCATGAAATTAGTGTTTTTGCAGATGGTGCTTGACAGCTATGCCAGGGACTAGCAAGAACTCACTTGTTGGTCTTCAGTGTTAATGTAGTTATTATTAAGATGGGTATGGTTAAAGTATAGGTAGCTTTGGATATCATCTTTTTTTTTTATGTTGTACTCATGGCTATGATTTATTACAGTGAAGGCTACAAAGCAAAACCAGCAAAGAGAAATGTCACGTGGGGCAGCATCGGGAGGTAATGAGGCACCGGCTTCCAAGGGTCCTCTTCCAGTGGAGTCACACAGAACATGCTAGATTCCCCCAGCAACAAGTTATGACAACCCATGTAAAATGTTATCTACCTGAGAAGCTCATTAGAGACTCAGAGAGCCCAGGATTTTATTGGGGGCTGGTCACACAAGTACCATCTTGTCTAGCACATATTAAAATCTCATATTCCCCCAAGGAAAGCATGTGTTCAGCAAAAACCACATTGTTTATATGAACAATTTAGGCACAGTGAGCCACTCTTATCAATTAGGGTGGTGGAAACCCTCTTGAAATCCTGAGAGGGTGCTAATGAAGGGCCAGCCTTGCAATCAAGCCTTGCCAAAGGTAAGCCTTGGCAGACTTGCTATGATAAATCTTTTCTTCACCTTGGCTCTTGTCCAAAACATCTTTACAGCCAAATTATTACCAGTAGGACTCCATACAGCAGTATGAGACTAAACTGTTGACTTCAACAATTTAGAGGTTCTCAGTTAAGTTGAAGCTGACCTGAATGCCTCCATCCAGGGCTGAGATAGTGTCATTGATAAATAATTGAGGATTTTGTGTCTTTGATAGTGTCATTCTCATGGACAGGGTACTCTTGGACACACATAAAGACTTTACAATCATTAAGGTACTCTAGACAGGACAAACATTAGTCAGATGTATGGGTTAATGGACCCCCAGTATAGCTGCCCACCATGGAGCTTCTAACCCTCTGATTCCCAATCTAGTCAAAAATAATTCAGGTTAGTCCTTTGTTTCCAAGACACTGCATTCAGCTCCAAACAGCATTACTTGTCTATGGCATCAGCATCATCATCAATGTCATGAGTGTAGACGACATTCATAAGTGTCCTGTGTGGAAAATACAGAAGCTGGGCCACCTTCGCTGTCTTGTGATTAATGCTGTCAGGTGTGATCATAGTCCCAGCAGTCAGTTTGAATTCAAGGTCCTCACAGCAGCTTGGAAGAGTAGCATGGGGAATTTTCATTCAGGAAGGAGGGAAAGCTTCTGGAAAAAAAAAAAAAAGATAATTAGTTCCCTTCCCATCTCACCCCCACATCTCCCCTAGGCACTGTTGGCTTCCCTCATTGGTACAAAATCAGTGTGTTCCAGTTAGTAATCAAAACTTTACCTCTTTTTTTCATCCAAAAATTCTTACTGAGATTTTTTTGGTCTAAACTGATTGTATGTAAGAGGGACAAAAGAATTTTCATAAAAAAATGTTTTTATACAACTTGATCAGAAAGATGCATCATGTTCAGAAACTGGTCCGGACAAACTCTTGAATTTTAAAACATTTTCAAAATGGGTTGATATAACCTCCTGATTATTTATCCAGTAAGCAGCCTAAAAACCCTAGCCTTTCTGGGGACAGCTGCATTGAACCATCACACTGCACTAAAGTTTGTGAACCAAGAGAAAGGTGAGAGAAGTAGTCAAGATATCTGCCCATTGTTGCAAAACAAGTAATCTCAATATCCTCTTTCTGAACAATGAGGAAAATGAATCAGAGCAAGGTTTTCTATTTATAATTCACTGCAAGGTGGTGACAGGATTCGTACTAAAAACTAACATGACTTAAGGATGATTGGATTTGGTCATAGAAGTTCCCAGATGTACAGCTCCACATGGAGAGAAAGGCCTAAGATGGCTTTCTGTTTCTCCAGCCAGTTCTCCGGTATTGTATCCCCACACGCTGCCCACAGATGTAACCCACAACCACCAGTCATGTGCAGTGTCCCACCTGAGCCCTCTGCCTCTCCCTGCATTCTCATACACTGGTTTTTACATTTGATAAATTCTGGTGTGTCAGAAAGGGCCAATGGGCAAACCTAGAGCTTCTTCACTGGGAGGGGTGAGGCAGTTTCATTTTCTGGTACTCAAACCTCAAGGCAGAGCCATAAACCAAGTTTTGTCAGTTACTAATGATTTATGAGGCACTGACTCCATTCCAGACACAGTGCTGGACAGACATAGACACTGCGCAGCTCTGGATTTGGTGAGCTCAGCCAACTTATTTGGAACCAGAACCCTTATTCACATCTCTTTCTTTTTTTAAAATTTCTTTTCAGCGTAACAGAATTCATAGTTTTTGCACCACACCCAGTGCTCCATGCAATATATGCCCTCCATAGTACCCACCACCTGGCTCCCCCAACCTCCTACCTCCTGCCCCTTCAAAACCCTCAGATTGTTCTTCAGAGTCCACAGTCTCTCATGGTTCATCTCCCCCTCCAATTTCCCTCAACTCCCTTCTCCTCTCCTTCTCCCTATGTCCTCTGTGTTATTTGTTATGCTCCACAAATAAGTGAAACCATATGATAATTGACTCTCTCTGCTTGACTTGTTTCACTCAGCATAATCTCTTCCAGTCCCGTCCATGTTGATACAAAAGTTGGGTATTCATCCTTTCTGATGGAGGCATAATACTCCATAGTGTATATGGACCACATCTTCCTTATCCATTCATCTGTTGAAGGGCATGTTGGTTCTTTCCACAGTTTGGCGACCGTGGCCACTGCTGCTATAAACATTGGGGTACAGATGGCCCTTCTTTTCACTACATCTGTATCTTTGGGGTAAATATCCAGTAGTGCAATTGCAGGGTCATAGGGAAGCTCTATTTTTGATTTCTTGAGGAATCTCCACACTGTTCTCCAAAGTGGCTGCACCAACTTGCATTCCCACCAACAGTGTAAGAGAGTTCCCCTTTCTCCACATCCTCTCCAACACACGTTGTTTCCTGTCTTGCTAATTTTGGCCATTCTAACTGGTGTGAGGTGGTATCTCAATGTGGTTTTAATTTGTATCTCCCTGATGGCTAGTGATGATGAACATTTTTTCATGTGTCTGATAGCCATTTGTATGTCTTCATTGGAGAAGTGTCTGTTCGTGTCTTCTGCCCATTTTTGGACATGATTATCTGTTTTGTGTGTGTTGAGTTTGAGAAGTTCTTTATAGATCCTGGATATCAGCCTTTTGTCTCTAGTGTCATTTGCAAATATCTTCTCCCATTCCGTGGGCTGCCTCTTTGTTTTGTTGACTATTTCCTTTGTTGTGCAGAAGCTTTTGATCTTCACATCTCTTTCTTAAAACTTCAGTTGAAGATTGAATCCTCCAATATGTTCCTCATAGGTCAATTTCCTTGACCCTTTCTTAAGAAATTAGGTTGGACATTACCAAAAGATACTTGATGGCTATAGATAATCGTGTCATTGTAAATAATCAAGAATTTATATGCCTTGGTATTTCCTAAATTATGTGAACTTATTCTTCTTGACATGCTGGCAAAGACAAATAATTTTTTAAAAAACAGATGGCATGCAGAGCCGCTGTTTAAATGCCAGCTCTGTTGCTAGTTATTGGCCTACTTTTTTGGGGAGATATTTGCATGCTGGATTCACCTGGGTACTTGGTCTGTGAGGCAAAGGAGTCCGGCAGCTTTGGGTGGGGGAGGTATTATTTCCTTATAAAACCTCCCCAGGTATTACAATATGGGGTAGTAATGACTGCTTATATAACCACTACACTATTTTTAGTAAGTTTTAAGCACATGTGAATTGTTTTATTTTTAAAAACTAGTAAGATGGATTTTGTTAATTCTTTATAGTGTTTTTCAACATTCCAATGATAGTTGCAACCATTTAGTTTGGGCGTCTCCCAGAAGGAGGTCCTGTGGGAAGGATTTAGGGACCAGTCGGTTATCAGGAAGTTTAGGAACAGCTAATAGGAGAAGTCCAATAGAAGTGGTAGACCAGCCTATGAAAAGTGGGTCCTCATGCCAGCTACCACCAGCTACCCTAGCCACAGAATTCCCATAGCCTGGTGCAAAATAAAATGTAGGGCCCCTTGTCCAAAAGTTATTAAGCATTTCAGGATGGTGACTGAAAGGCCCAAGTCACACTACACAGGTCATACACACATGCTGGTTACCTGGTTACCACTGTTTAAGTTTAACCTCAGTAAAACTCTAGGGTGTAGCACTCAAGTCTCAGAGTTTCCCCACCTGAGGAGTGAGGGAGCTGGATATTCATCCCCACCTCCCATCACTGATGAGTCAAGGGCTGTTTCTGGGGCTGTTACCTTGAGTCAAAGAGATGCAGCTACTGGCAGATTGGAAGTTCAGTAGGGGCACACTCAAATAGTAAGTCTCCAGAAGGTGGATGGGCCAGCAACTGCCAACATGCTGGGCAGATACCAGGGATCTCTTGATACCCCAAGCCAGGACCAGGGGTCTTGAAAAGTGAGCTACCTTGTTGAAGGAGCAGCTATTAAAGATCCCCCTTTAACAGTAATATCCCCTAAACCTTTTGCTTTCTACCTGCTTTTTAATTTTTTAATTTTTTATTTTTAATTATTTTTTATTAGGTTATGTTAGTCACCATACAGAACATCATTAGTTTTTGATATAGTGTTCCAAGATTCATTGTTTGCATATAACACCCATTGCTCCATGCAATCCGTGCCCCCCTTTCAACCTGCTTTTTAGCCATGTCTTTATTCACCAAGATAGCCATCATTTTCTACATACAAAAGTTCCACTATACTCCCTTTAAAAGGGGATGGGATTTGCAATCCTGCATTCTTAAAATCCAGACACATTCATTTTCCAAATATTATGATGCTAAACAAGCTATTTCTTCCCCCATGTGCCTCATTTGCATCACCTGAGAAGAAGTCTTAGAATTATTCTCTGTTTCCATAAGGTTTGAGAAGTCTACATCAGTAAAATGTTGGTAAAGCAGTTTTAAAACAATGATTTCTTTCCTAAATAACAGTGATGTCTCTCAAAGCTTCAGGGTGGGGTATGGTGGTATTAGCAGGATAGCTTCCATTAAGCTCATCTTAAATAGGCCATATTGCAGGTGTTTATTTGCACCTTAGAAATTTTTTATTTGCACAGTTGTTTTATTTACACAAATTGTTTATTTGCACAATTAGAAAATGCCCCCTCTCCCCCCCAAACACACATTTTGGCTTTTTAATTGTTATGGTGTGCCACAAACAACAGCTCCTGAATAGCTATGATGGTGAATGTTGTATGTCAACTTCACTGGGCCACAGGGTGCCCAGAGATTTGATCAAACATATTCTCGATGTTTCTGTGAGGATGTTTTTGGATAAGATTAGCATGTAAATTGGCGGGTTGAGTAAAGCAGATTGCCCTTCTAAATGCAGTGGGCTTCATCTACCCGCCAAAGGCCCAAACAGAAAAAAAAAAAAAAAAAGAGAGAGAGAGAGAGAGAGACTGGCCCCACTAAAAGTAAGAGAGAATTCTCCTTCTAGCCTGACTGCTTTGGAGCTGGGATGTCGGTTTTTCCCTGCCTTCAGACTAGAAATGACTGAAATGATAACTCTTCCTGGGTCTCAAGCCTGCTGATCTCTGCACTGGAACCACACTGACAGCTGTCCTGGTTCTTGGGCCATAGGACTTAGAGTGAAACTAAACCATTAGCTCTCCTGGGTCTCCAGCTTGCCTACTCTCCCTGCAGACCTTGGGACTGGCCAGCCTCCACAACTGCATGAGCCAATTCCTTATAGCATACACACACACATTCACTGCACACTACTGTTCTGTTTCTCTATAGAAACCTAATGCAATTACATGTAATTAGATTTTAACAGGATGATTAGAGTATCAGCTACTTAGAGGAAGTTGAACGGCTGTCATCTGTGCAGATGACTAGAGATTTCATTTCGCTTCACCCCAAGCCGAGGGAAAATGAACAGGTGAACTTAGCCTATGAACAGGGTAGGAGCTGGGGAGACTGCAGATGCCAGGAGTCAAGTATCAGCGAGCCTACATCATGACCATTTATGTAAAACAGTAGAGCAGGTGGCCCTGGTGTCCCCCAGTTACTGAAGGGCTAACAGTCCACTTTCACAGGAGCAAATAAAGCTAGACATTTTTACTTCACTGAATCTGGAATCAAAACTCATTTAGAGGTCTGTAAGACGTGAACTTCTCCATGGAGGTCCCCTCACCCCAACAGGAGCAAAGATTCAAGAGGCCTGTGCACGAGCAAAGAACCCAAGGCCCCTAGAATGGAATGCATGCATGTGCATGCTCTATCCAGTCATTGCACAGTAATAGAGCCCTATTAGAGAGATTTTGTGCATTAGAGCAAAGCTCCTCTAAGGACAAAAATGATGATTTCAGGTGTTCATGAGATGCTTCTCCTGGAACCAGTGGGAGTTGCTTTCCATGTAAATAATTGTGCTGACTCACCAGCGTCGTGGATGACAATTAGTCCGCTGTGCAATTCGCATGTTGCTCTGCTCTGCAAGAAGACCGGGCTTCCAGGGAACAGGGTTAAATGGCCTTTGTCCCCTGGAACCAACATGTCAGGGTTCCACACTGGATGGGGCGCTGTGCTGAATTTGTGCTAGGTCTTCACTTCTAGCCAGAACTTGTATAGAGTGTCGTAATGAAACTGCCAGATAGAAGAGCAATCTGCTGTGCATGGAGTGAGAAATTCCTAATGTTCACCAACCTCTGGATGAGACAGCGACATCTTGGAGTCACAGACGCGTACCGCTTCTGCTTCCTTAATTGCTCAGGGATCCTTAAGTGTGGTCAGATTTTGCATCAAGCTTGTGAACTCTGCCAGGCTGAGTGAAGTGTCCCGGGGTGATGGAGGTCGAGGAGTGGGATCAGACACAGGCTGTAGGGCACGTGCCTTGCTTCGCAATAAGCCATACCCTACTAGTGAGTCTGTATTTACAAGGATGATAAACTCCACGTGTAGGGTGACATTCTGCAGGCATACAGAATAGAAGCTGTGAGGGATTCTCCGGAAACAAATGGGGTGAGATGTGTCATTCAGAGTAAAGCCTCTCTTTCCTCTGCACACTTGGGCGGATTTAGCTGTCAAAAACCTTTGATGCTCTGCCACATTCTACTCTGCCACAGTCCTCAAGATCCCACAGAAAGATCCACTCAGATGCTGCCTTATTCTCCTCATTCTGCTCTACCCCTGACCCTTTCCTAGTCTACTAGGGAGAGGGAGGGCCTGGGTATCTAAGTGTTCTGTCACTTGCTTGAGCTTGCCAGAGGCCTTTCCAGTCTATCTCCTGGAGTTCTTCCAGCTGTCTTTGTCTTCCTCTGTAACCCCACCTTCAATAACACTGTTGTAGCTTTTCTTTCTGTGCCTCCAGAAACTCTGTTTACAAACAGAATCTCCGAGCTTAGCTCCAGGTGTCCCAGTATGACCTCCAACATCATGATTCCGCTCAGCCTCCTCATCTCCTCTTCCTCACCGTGGTTGCTTCCCCGTTAGGATGTTGTCCCTGTGCTCTAACTTGGATCCTTATTTTAAAGGCCTTCCCCCCTTACTCCCTCTTCAAATTTAGAAAAACGAGTCTTCCTTGATGCCTCTTTTGTCTCTTTCCTCTGGTCTTGTGAAGAGAGAGACACGTGGTCTAAAGAATCAATAGCACATTCAATATGACTCAACGTGCAATGATAACGTATGTCTGTTGGAAGGCTGTGTTATGACGGTTGCCCTAGATGGGGCCAACATATATTCTTGATAACATCTTTTGAATTTTTGTATATTGGCCTTGGGTCAAAATGATTGCATCTTCTCATCAGATTTTCTGTCAAGTCTTGTTTACTTTTCCTGAACACCAAAGAAAGGCCAAAAATATGTAAGACTCAGACTTAAAATCCAGCATCAGAGGTGCCAACCTAAATCTTGAGCTTTCATATTTTTCATACCGTTTTCCTAGCTTTTCCGGAATCCAAATAATGTAGTGTAAGCAGCACTGACCCCAGAAGCAGTATACCTAAGTTTCCATTATAGTTTTGTCCCTTATTAACTAAGCAGATCGTTGCCTGGGTTTCTCTGTCTGTAAATTGGATATGCTGGCGGCTGCCTTCCCCAACTCAGCACAGGATGGTCAGAAAAATTGAAGGGTCACATTCATGGCAGCACATCTTAGATGTAAGATGAGCCCGAGGTACAAGGGTTCCTTTTACCAGCATCTGCAGCTCTGCTAGGCACTAATGCCACAATCATCCACCAGCCAGTTCTCTTTCTCCATTTTGGTTGGAACTTTAGTTGAAACAATGCCCTGTGTAGCTAAGCAGATATTTGAGGGGATTTTTTCGTCATTGTTTTGGTTTTGGTTTTTTTTTTTCATCTTATTTCTCTCATCTTTTTAAGGAAAAAAAAAAAAAAGACCATGTTTATGATACTCTTGCATTAAAAGCCCCAAAGCCAGAACCTTCTCTTTGGATATGTTACAGAGAATGAATACAGCTGGTGAGAGCCAGAGGCCTGGGGGTATGGTTTGATAGTGTGTTGATAGTAGGTGTGGAAAAAGAATTTGAAAATGACAGTCTTTTTGAACATGATGTTATTTAGAATAGAAGTTGAAGAGGGAAAAGAGAAAAAAGTTTGTATCACACTAAATAGGTTTTAAGATTTAAAAGACTATGTATTTATTTTAAATGGTAACCTATAAAGCCTCATTGGAAAGGAAGTCCTGGGGGGGGGGGGAACAGTACCTCCCTACTTGGTTATAAATGGCTTACTGGATTCCGTAATGGGGTGGTTTTTGAATTAGAAAAAAAAAAAAAGATGATAAATACCAGAAGCTCCAAGCTTAAAAATAAATATCTTCTCAGCAACATCTTGGAATTTGGTCTGAAGAGGAAAGGGGGTTCTGGTCACAAGCAGCAGAAAGATCTGTTGACTTGGAGTGAGAAGACATGACTTTGATTCCTGGCTGCCTTATATGTCCATGTTTCCTGAAAGACACAGGCTGCCTATTTGTGTTCTCATCTGTAAAGGGGAGATTACCGTTGAGGCATGGTGTTGCTGTAAGATTCAATTGAAATAGTGACTAAGAAAAAATATAGCAGACATTATGGTTGGTTTCCCAATATTCATTTCCACATCAAGGGTACGATGTTATTAGGACACTTATGGTAATTTTCCCTGCAAGCAATTGGCCCAGGAAGCTAGGCTCTAGGCCAGTCAATGAATGGCCGTCCCCAAGTGGCATGGATTGGTTCAGGAATAAGCTTGTAACCTCATTTGGCTAATTTTCAGGGGACAGAGTGGTTGCAGATACAGAGAGAAATCACACGAAGAGCCAGCTTCTCTTTCCCTCTAATCTCGGGAGCATACAGCTGGTGAATATGGAGCTAACAGAGACAGCTCCTACAGACATGAAGCCAAAGCTGACACACAGGATATGCAGAGCGTGGCTCTGCCAAGCTGCAGGGGACGGGATACAGAGGCCCTAGATCAAGGCAGCCCTGAAGCTTGCTCTACTCTGGACCATGAGCTAATGCATCCTTAATGTATAATGTGCGACTTCCCACCCGAAGCATCCTTATTGATTCAGAGTGCTGGCAAACTGAGGACAGAAGACAATATGAGAATATGTAGCCATCAGCCCTGCAAGCTTTATAATTTGTATAGGCTTTTCTCCAAATCTTGGCCCTCCTACTTGTAGCTATATGACCAAGGGCAACTTTATTTACCTTCTTAAATCTCCATTTCTTTGTATGTAAAATGTATCCAGTGCATATTTTATCATGGTCTGATGCAAGTAGAGCATTTACCCTGTGGTAAGCATTACAGCAAATGTTGTTATGCTACAGAAAGATGAAGTATGATGAAGGTCAAATGCATTTCCAAGGGGCATGTCCATTTGGTGGCTCTGGTTCCTGTTTAAGACCCTCTTTGCAGAAGAGAGTTGGGCACATAGCCAGAGAATCCAGGGGTCTGTGCAGCACTCCCCAAGCTAGAAAAAGTACCGGCCTGTAGAGTCCCTGGCAGGCTCGCTGATCCTGGGGATCTCCAACCGGACTGGGAGGCAGGTTAATGAGCCTGAGCTTTGGAGTCAGACCGGCACTATCAGGTGACTCTGTCTCCTCAGAGCTTTGCTTTCCTCCTCTGTTGAATGGGGATAATAGTCGCTGCTAGCTGGGATAATTGAAACGGATGAAGGAGAAAACAAAGCCCCTTGTGTGCTGCCTGATCTGGGATTAAAGAATAGCCCCAGTTGTGCTCCCTGGGGACTCCTAAAGACTCTTCCTTCCCAGCATTACGTTCAGATTCCTCTAAGAAAAATTCGAGGTTATACCTGGGGAAAGCCCACTTCCTCTGTTCAGCCATATTCCATCAGGATTGCGCTTTTGGATTTCAGTAAATCTTTATTGGCCCACTGGGTATATAATACTTAGAATCTAGTATATTATAGTATAATTTACATACAACAAAATATAATCTTTCTTTTTTTTGTTTTGTTTTGTTTTGTTTTAATTTCTTTTCAGCATAACAGAGTTCATAGTTTTACACCACACCCAGTGCTCCATGCAATGCGTGCCCTCCACAATACCCACCACCTGGCTCCCCCAACCTCCCACCCCCCCGCGCCCCTTCAAAACCCTCAGGTTGTTTTTCAGAGTCCATAGTCTCTCATGGTTCATCTCCCCCCCAATTTCCCTCAACTCCCTTCTCCTCTCCATCTCCCCATGTCCTCCGTGTTATTTGTTATGCTTATGGTTTCACTTATTTGCGGAGCATAACAAAATATAATCTTTCTAAGTATACTGTTCCACGAGTTTTGATTAATGTATATAGTTGTCTAGCCACTACCACAATCAAGACATAGAACATCTTCTGGATTCCTGGCTGGCTCAATCAGAAAACCATGCGACTGTTGATCTCAGGGTCATGAGTTTGCGCCCCATGTTGACTATAGTGATTACTTACTTACATAAATAAATAAACAAATACATTTTTAAGAAAGATATAGAACATTTTCATCACCCCAGAATATTCTCTTACACTCCTTTATGTGAAATCACTCATTCCACTAGTCCCAGACAATCACTGATTTGTTTCTATCACTATAGGTTTGCCTTTGCTAGAATTTAATGTAAATGGAATCAAATCATATAGTATTTGGAGTTTGCCTCTTTTAATTAGTGTAAATTCCTTTGAGAAACATCCACATTATATGAGTTCTGGTTTTGTTTCTATTTTTTTGTCTTTGTTTTTATTTTTGTTGTTGCCAATTGGTATTTTGTTGTATAAATATACCATAATCTGTTTCTCTGTTCACTAGCCAGTGAACATGTTGGTCATTTCTAGTTTGAGCTATTATGCACAAAGCTGGTCTTAATATTTGTGTGGAGTCTTTAGGTGGACATATGTACTCTTTTCTCTTGGGCAAGGGTGTTATTGCTGGATCACATGATGAGTGTATGTTTAATCTCACAAGAAACTACCAAACTGTTTTCCAAAGTAGTTTTACCATTCTGTGATCCTATGACCAATGTAAGAGAGTTCGTCAGCATTTATTATTGTGGGTTTTTTCAGTTTTAGCCATATTTATGGGAGTGTAGTGATATCTCACTGTGATTTTAATTTGTAGCCCCCTAATGACTGATGATGTTGAACATCCTTTCTTATGTTTATCTGACATCCACATATCTTCTTTGGTGACACAAGCATTCAGAATTTTGCTCAATTTTGTACTGAACTTTTTGTTTTGTTATTATTGAGTTATAAGAGTTATTTTTATTTTTTATTGTATTATATATTATATATTAATCTATTAATTATATAATACATAATAAATGATATATTGTTATATTGTCATTTATATTTATTATTATCATTTTTTAAGATATTATTTATTTATCTGACAAAGAGAGACACAGCAAGAGAGGGAACACAAGCAGGGAGCAGCAGAGGGAGAAGGAGAAGCAGGCTTCCCTCCAAGTAGGGAGCCCAATGCGGGGTTCAATCCCAGGAGCCTGGGATCATGACCTGAGCCAAAGGCAGATGCTTAATGACTGAGCCACCCAGGCACCCCTATATTTATTATTATTTTTAGATATACATTTGTTGTTTTCTTACAGCTTGTTGTTTGCCTTCTAATTTTCTTTTAGTGCCATTGAAGAGGAAGTTTTTTTTTTTATTTTAATCATCTAAGGTATCATTTTTTTTTGTGGTTTTTGCTTTTGAGCTCTATTTAAGAAACTGTTGCTTAATCAAAGGTCACAGAGATAATCTCTGTTTTCTTGTAGACTTTTTACAATTTTAGTTCTTATGTTTAAGTTGGTGCATTAGTTATTAGTTCACAGTGTGAAGAAAGGGGTGAGGTCTATTATTCTCATTAGGAATATTCAGTGTTTCTAGCACCTTTTGTCCAAACGTTATCTTTGCCCCATTAAATTACCTTGTCATTTTTGACAAGTGACAATATATGTGTGAGTCTATTTCTGGAATGTCTGTTCTCTTCCACTAAACTATATGCAAATCCTCATCCAATATCACATTCTCTTAATTATTATATAGCCAACTACAATTTAGGTAGTATCAGCCCTGACATTGTTTCACTTTTTAAAAAATGTTTGCACTTCCCAAATACTTGTAGAATCAGTTTGTTATTATCTGTAAGAAAGACTGGTAGTGTTTTGATTAGGATTGCCTGGAATCTATATGTCAACTTGGAGAAAATTGAATAATATTGAATCTTCTGATCCATGAATATATATGTAAAGTAGGTTTCTCATAGACAGCAATTAATTGCTTTTTTTTAATCAAATCTGACAAACTCAGACTACTAAGTGGCATGTTTAAGTCATTTACATTTGGTGTAATTATCTAAATAGTTGGGTTTAAAATCTATCATCTTAATATGTAACTTTCTAATTGTCCCCTCTGTACTTCATATTTTTGCCTTTTTTTTCCTGCCTTTTGAATTATTTTTTATGATTCCCCTTCATCTCCACTTGCAGAGTATTAGCTGTGCTTCTTAGTGATTGATCTAATGTTTAAATATAGTCTAATTGCCTCTTTAGCATTATCTATCTTAAATAATATATCACAGATTACTTTCATATAACCTCTCCCATTCTTTATGCTATTGTTGTATTTTATGTCTACATATGTTAGAAAGCTTGCAGTATGCTCTTGCATTTGCTTTGGTTATTTATCTTTTAAAAAAATTAAAAAATATATTTTATATTACAACCTATATTTACCACTTCTGGTACTCTTTACATCCAAATGTCTACCTGATATCCATTTTTTATCTGCCTGTGAAAATACACTTAATATTTCTTACACTAAAACTCCTCTGGGAATAAGTTCTCTCAGCTCTTTTTTTTTTTTTAAGATTTATTTATTTATTTGAGAGAGAAAAAGAGCATGAGCAGAGGTGGGGCAGAGAGTGAGAAACGGAATCCTCAAGTAGACTCCCCACTGTATGAGGAGCTTGTTGCCAAGCTTGGTCTCAGGCCCCTGAAAGCATGACATAAGCTGGAATCAATAGTTGGCCACTTAACCAACTGAGCCACCAATGCACCCCTCCGCTCTTGTTGGTTTTAAAAGTATTTCTTTTTTCTTTGATTTTTAAAATAATGGAGAAGTTGATTAATTGAAATTAATTTTATGAGGTTCATAGGTGTTTGTTTTTTTCCACTCAACACTTTAAAGATATTTATCTACTATCTTCTGGATTATGTAGTGCCTCACATAAAGTCTGCTGTCAGTTTTATCATTGTTCTTCTATAAAGTATCTTTATTCTCAGTTGCTTTTAAGATTTGTTTTTATCATTGATGTTCAGCAACTTAATTATGATGTGCCTTGGTGAGTCTTCTCCATGTTGGTCCTGGTTGGAATTCAATGATTCTCTTAGAATTGGGGTTATAGTTTTTACCAACTATGGTACATTTTTGGTTATTCTGTCATGTAATTTTTCTTCTCCTTTTTTCATTCTGGGAGTTCCAGTTACACATACTATTTCATATTGCTCCAAGGTCACTAATGCTCTGTTTATTCCTTTAAGTCTTTTTTCTCTATATACTTTATTTTGGATCATTTATGTCCTTATGTCTTCAAATTCACTATTTTTTCCTGCTATATCTGACATGTCTGCTGACCTGTTATCTGATATCACTGCTAATCTGTTCTTACTCCTATGTCGTGTATTTTTTCTATTTAAATAGGTTTTTTTCCTGTCTACAATTTTCATTTGGGTATTTTTATTATTCTAGCATCTCTTAATGGAGTTCCAATTTTATTTTACATCTTTGTACATATTTATAATATCTACAGTATTTTTTTAAAGATTTTGTTTATTTGAGAGAGAGAGCGAGATCGAGAGAGAACATGAACTGGGGGAGAAGCAGATGGAAAGGGAGAGGCAGACTCCCTGCTGAGCAGGGAGCAGAGAGCAACTCAGTCCCAGGACCCTGACATCATGACCTGAGCCAAAGGCTCAGACTGAGCCCCCTATCTACAGTATTTTAAGGTTCTTTGTTATAGTTTTATTATCTCTCACTTCTTCTTCTGTTTCTATTGACTGGTTTTTCTCCTGAAGATGGATCATATTTTCCTGATTTTTGTGTGCCTAGTTCTTTTTGAACGGAGTTTATAAATTTTATGTTGTTGAGTGCTAGATTTCGGTATTCCTATAAAAATGTTTAAACTTTGTTCTGGGTGCTTTTAAAGTATATACAGATTAGTTTTATTTGTCAAAGCTTACTCTTAAGTTTTGTTCTGACAAGTCCAGGGAAGCCTTTATTCTAGGTGTAACTTAGCCTCCTTACTGAGGTTTGACCTTTCTTAGAATTCTACCCTATAGTTCACATTTTAGAAAGCCTAGCCTCCCTGAATGGTGGAAACAAACTATTTTTAGCCTACGTGGGCTCAAGAAATTATTTAACTTAGTCCTTCATAGTAATTATTTCTCAGACACCATTAATTTTACCCCATGCATATTCAGATTAGTATATAGCCAAAAACTATAAGTACACCTCTGCTATTATTTTTTCTTTCCAATCTACAGCCCTGCAAATTCTAGCAACCTTGATACCCATCCTACCCCACCGCACAAACACACGTCCATATATTTATCTCTTCAATTCAATAGGATCTGCAGGCTCTGTGTTCCTTCTCTGTGTTGCAGTCTAGGAACTGTCATCAGAAGGGTGGCTGGGGAAATTGTAGGGCTCACCTCATTTGTTTCACATGATTCTGAGGTCAAGTCCTATGCTGCCTACTGTCTAATATCTGAAAACAGTGTTTAACAGCGTAAGTGTATTCCTGTTGCTGTTAATCCTTAATGAACAGAAGCAAAAATCTCTCTGTATTTTTACCTATATCCATATCCACTGGTCTGTTGGATTTCATTACTTCTTTATTATCTTCCTAAAGACAACCATGGAATATTGGTGAGTGGAGAGTAGCAGCTGAATTGGAACGATAGGCTCACATCAACTTCAGCCTCCTCTTCACCCACATTTCAGCTGCAGTCACATTAAAGAAAAATAAATGATCCTTATTCACTTAAAATAGATTACCTTATAATAATTAAAATTCTGAACCAAGCAAGTAAGCTATGTTAGAGTGACTATTAAAATTTAAAAAAAGTTTAGGAATATGAAGACTTGGGCTTTCTTCCTTTCTGCATGTAATTTAAAAAATCATTGAGAATGATTAAATATTGAGAGAAATGGAGAAAAACACCTATGAACTTTAAATTTTTATCTTTCTGTAGGCTTTCATTACTGTTACTGCAGTAACATGAACAAAATAAAACAATTTGTAATTTAGAGCATGTAAAAATTTAATATAAAAAAGTTAGGGTAATAATATGTATGATGTATTATAAACATCCCTAATAAATTTTTATCTGTTGCTAAATTGACACATCTGACGCTCCCCATGCTTCTCTGTTTTTATACACTTCTTGCCAAATCAGGGTGTTTTGAATCTCTTCCTGCAGCACCTTACCCCCAATTTATTTTCTTTCCCCCCTTCCCTCAGTTGCTTTATCAAAGCTGATGTTATCCAGGCAGGTGAAATGGAGAGAAGAGGCAGTAGTCCATACGATCCAGAAAGCCTGATATGGAGTAAAAAAGATTTAGAGAGACAAAATTACTCGTAATAGCTATTTATGTCTATCAGATTCACCAGATAATTGTTTAACTTATCACTTCCTTTTGGCAGGACAGATAGAGATGGAGTGGATGCATGAGAGAGGATAGATCATTGAATAGATACAACAATAACCTTTGGGGACAGACATGCTGTACTTTCTCTAAGGGGAAATAATGACTTACTAATTTGGGAATGTAATCTGAGAATGTTGTAAGTCTGTGAACAGAGGAGAATCAGTAAACATCATTTGTTTAGATCTTTAACATGCCTTTCATAAACACCAGCCCAAAGTATTTGAAAAGAAGGTGCAAACAGATAGCTAAATGAAAATTAGATTGGGAGGAAAAAGTTGAGAATAGAGTAATTTTGTCATGGATAGAGAATGAGCAAGGATAATAGGAAACAAGGCAGAGAGATAAGTTGACATTTCTTCACATAGAAAAATGGTGATCATAGATCAGGCTGGAACCATTTTGATTCAACATTTTTATGGTACTCTAGGAAGTTTTGTTAATGAGTTACAATGTTGTATTTTGTTTTGTTGTTTAAGTTAGAAAAATATCAAAGTAAAGAGGACAAGATCACATATGGATAGGAAAGTAGTCAAGGGGTAGTCATTGCTTTGTGGGGAGTTGGGAGGGATCTGTGTGTATGCTCATCAAGGACTTTGCTCTAAAGTGACAACTCCCAAAATAGGATAAAGGAGTCTGGGATCCAACTCTGTTCCTAGATCAGCTGACCAGTTCAGACAAGTGCTGGCTGTTAAACCATACTGGCCTCATGAGTCTACTCTTCCTATCACAGTAAACACTGCATGCCAGTCTGGGCACTGTTTTACACGACAAGCACAGTAACATAGCATGACATGAAGGAGTTATGTGAGGATCTCAAGATTTTTCAGTCCTGAGGGATAAGAGAATAGAGATCATTGTTAACATTTGTAAAATCATGACATGTTCAGAAAGTTGCATACTGTATCCCAAAATTCTAGACCAAGAGCCATCCTCAGCCTTAGAAGTTGTTTCAGAATGTTTCAGCATTGACAGGAAGAAACACATCTTACAGCAAACTTTCCCCCCTCAGGGATTTTACCAGCTGGATATGTAAATAAATTCACAAAGTATTTCTATGAATTCGTGGTCTACATGGGCATTTGACACACATTTCTCACCATTTCCAGTTTATATCCTTAAATCACATCGCAGCACAGTATTTTATGTGACACTAGTGTTAGATGGAGAGTGTTTGTTCACCAGATACCAACCCTGCCTAAGGTGGCACATCTTTTAGATTGGTTTAAGTAACTTGTCCTTCATCTTTACAAAGGAAATTCATGGTCTGGTTTTTCCCTTTAATTTTTTGTCATGTTAATTCCCTATGATTTTCACATATTCATTCTGTGTGTGGCAGTACACCAGACCCCCAATATCCAGATCTTCCTTTATATCAAAGAGAGCACGGGGGACTGGAAAACAAATTTACATTCTTCTCTACACTTTTCAAGTCTCAGAAAGCTTAAATCCACTTGGAATTCAAAGGCTGAGTATTCTCATGCATTCCAAAGCCATCAAATTGAATGTACTCTTCTAGAAGGTCATCTTAATGCCACAGCCAAAGGTACACAGTAGCTGTGAATAAATAGCCAATATAGTCATTTTTGACTACTTTGAGAAAGCTACGGGATAAACTTAGAATGTATAACCTACAATGTAATTGATGTGGCTTTGGCAACAGGCTTGTTTTTTTTAGCTTGTTTCAGCCGTACAGATGAAGAGAAGGATGTGCAAATAAAGAGATCTGTTCCCCCATCTGTGGTTTAAGTTCCTGGTGCCAATACCACACGTAGCTAAAAGATGTTTAGGAACCTGGAGAGAAGTCATACAAAGACTTATTTACATGACCACTTGCATTAGAAGAAAGCATGCCACTTAGTAATACGGCACTGCTCCTAAGCACCCATTCAAACACCCTTTCTGGCCGGTGAGTTGTATTGGGTCCTCCTTGCATTTTTTGGATGCAACTTGTAGATGTGATGAAAATGCTCAAAATAAAAAAAAGTTTGGAGTTTAAAATTTTCTCTTTTCCTAGGATTTATTAGTGTTGAAGAGGAAAAAAACAATCTGTGATTACTAAAGTAGTTTGTTTGAACCTG
The DNA here is from genome assembly GCA_004024625.1 of Mellivora capensis. Taxonomy (NCBI): domain Eukaryota; kingdom Metazoa; phylum Chordata; class Mammalia; order Carnivora; family Mustelidae; genus Mellivora; species Mellivora capensis. The sequence goes on along the minus strand of PISX010004496.1, from coordinate 728 downwards.
TAAGAGCGAGCAGATCATGGCATAGGAATGAGTACATTTTAGGATAGATGAGCTATACCTTTGCTAACTGAAAATCGTGGCTGACTAATTTGCACGTGTACCCTGAGAATGTAATAAGTCTGTGAGCAAAGGAACACCAGTCCACATCATTCATTTAGGCTTTTTAAAAAGCTTCTCAGGGTGCCAGCTCCAAAATGGATTTCTTGAGAGAACTGAACTCCATCTTTTCTATGCATGAGGCAGCTTGCCACCAACTCCAAGTACTTGGCTCTGTATTCACAATTGCTTATTGATGTTGACAATCAGCTCACCTCCAAAGAAATGGTTGCCGAAAGGTAATTGCTTAGGAAATAACCACAAGGTCGTTGTTCAGTAAAACAGACCCGGGTGCTGCAGTAGAATACTAACCGTGCCGATCGACGTTTGGTTTACGTTGGTTTCCCTGCCAGTGTATGTTAGGGGCCTTCACCTTTCCCTGATGACCACTTGTGAAAACTTATGGAGCCCCTGCTTTGTCACGAGCACTGTGCCAGGCTCACTACAAATGAGCTGTCATTGTGCACGCTTAGACTATTTTTCGAACCCTGTTGTCACACAGCTAGCAGGTAGCCGCAAGGGTCTTCAAGCCTTGTCTTTCTGGCTCCGACGGCTATTTTTTCACTTCCTTCTTCTGAATACTCAGAGTAACTTAGAACTCAAGTCAGGTTTTCTCAAGCCTCTCCTATCCA